>JAUBNY010000002.1:2616259-2628127 GCA_032275445.1 Crypturellus soui
TCTAGTAAAAGTCAGCACATACTAGGTTGATTAGGGTTAAAGGATATAGAGAAAAAAATATATATAAATCATTTCTGATGAACCACGTAGTTGTGAAGCTCTTTTCTTCTAGCATGATAAGAAAAAATAGTCAGAGTTACAATAGCAAGAGTAAGATAAAGAATTTCAAAACTTTGCCTGGTAAGGTGTGAGAAGGCTCTCCTTCAGAAAATGCAGAACTAACGGATTTGCACCTAAAGCCGGTGGGAAGGCCACCTCACAAGCTGCATTTTTCCTTTTTACTCACAGTGGCCCAGTCAGTGGAAGAAAGAGAGAGAGAAAGGAAGTAGTAACAGACTTGATACAACTGTACAAAGGGAGCTGTACTTCCTCAAATGCTGATTTCAGAGTTCCTACATGAATTGGATTGATTCTTCAGCTCTTTCAAAGAGCCTGGAGAATGGATTTTCACTTGCACTCACAACGATTGGCTTCTGTGCTCTTTGCCAAAGGCATTCATGCTGTCTTACTTAGACATATCTTTCATACTTTGCTTGTGGAATGAAGGATTTGCCTGGTCTTTTATCCAGAACTGGAAATTTGCTGCTGGACTAAGTAATCGCCCAGTAAGAACCACTGAAAGACATAAAAAACAGACTGCTTGACCATTTGGGGAAAAAAAAAAGTATACTTCTACGTTAATTCCTAATTTTAGGAGCCTTCATAAGGCACAGTTACCTTAGAAAACGCACTTTGTGCTTTGAGTGAACAAAATAGGAGTGGCAGAAGAAAACTGTCACTGCAGGAAGCACAGAAAAAGATGAGAATTCACTTTTGAATGAACAAACTGAACAAACTTCATACTTATGGTTGTTTAAGCAAAGCTAATTCTTTATGCAAATTAAGGATTAAGCAAACTTAATAGATAAATCTTTAAGATCAACTATTAGAGCTACCCTATATCTTGAGATTTGCTTCTCTCTTAAAATCCTACTGCCAAGAAGGTCTTTACCTGCTACATTTAGCACAAAGCTATTCAGGCCACTGTTTTTCTGCTGTACCTTTGAGGTATAGGACAATAAGTGTTTAGTTCCTCCTGGATGCTGATACCTCCATCTTGAAATATGCTGCATATGCTGTTGTGACCTCAGTTTACTGAAAGGATAATCTGCCTCAAAGCTGTGATCAGAAGTATCCCAGGAACATGTGGGAGATGTCCACCGTCACAGAACTTACTCAACTCATCAAGCTGAATTGCCAAGTAATGACTTGTGCTGAGATTCAAAGACCCTGGCTGTTGGCATTTTCAGCTATGCCACCGGTGTCTGCCAGGAACCCACGCCATCACATCAGTTGGTGCCACAATTTCTTATGTTCTATTTAACATTCTAGTTATTTTCATTTTTACTTTTCTTCTCCGAGCTATCAGTGAAACACCTTGCCACTGTCCTTTCTTTAAACCAGTCCATCCTTCCAAATCACCCTTCAGCCAGTGTCAGGTTCCCGTAGAATAAGAGGAGCACATGCAATGTGACCACACAAGGTTCAACTGTGCCCTCAAGCTTTGGTGTTCGCATCCAGCATACCCTGCACTCAGACTCAGTGTCACATTTTGTCCTAGGCCGTGTGCATTCATGCTTG
Source organism: Crypturellus soui (assembly GCA_032275445.1). NCBI lineage: Eukaryota > Metazoa > Chordata > Aves > Tinamiformes > Tinamidae > Crypturellus > Crypturellus soui. The sequence goes on from JAUBNY010000002.1 coordinate 2,617,880, forward strand.
TATTCCATGTCACATATAATAAAAAGTATTTTTAAAAAGGTTCATCCTATTCTGTAACAGATGGGATACACAGGTAATAAAAGCTCTTACAGCCTGCAGTACCCACTCATGTAAATCTATACTGAAAAGGGTTATGTCAGTTGATTTTTCAGCTCAGCAATCCAAGAAAAAACAAACAAACAAAAGGAAAGGAAAAGTTATATGGATTAACCCGGATGTAGATTTTTTCTTAACTCCCCCACTCCCTTCAACAAACAAAAGAGAACAGGTTTTACATTTCTTTTCCATTCTTTCATTTGCATTTCTTTTACAAAAAAATAAGATTTTTAGGCGTCCATTTTTTGTGTTTCTAAGTGATGTTCTGGAAGTTCCTCAAGAGTTCAAATTATAGATTTTCCTGAAAATCCATGGGCCACAGAAATAATGAATCAGTTGATCTAATACTAAGACCTCTTTCATATATTGCCTTTTGGTTCTAACATCAAACATCAAGTTTGCTCTTGAATTTCACCAGTCATTTAAGAATCTGAATCAAATGCAGGTTGAGAAAAAACACCTCGCTTTTTTTTTTATTTTCAGAATAAAATCTGAGGCTTTACCTTAATTATTTCCTTAATTATTTTGTTTTACACAATCAGCATTTGCTAGTTGTATTAATAGGGAAATAGTGAATATTTCCTGAAGCATGAAAGGTTCCAAAGGCCCCCACCAAAATCACATTTTCATAGCCTAGATGTTATATTAAAGCTACTGGAAGAAGCTGTCATCCTACCTAGAGTCCACAACCTTCACAAGCAGGAAAGAATAGGACTAGAAAACGAGGCCAATATGAGAGAGGTAGTTAAAAACCTTCAGCTAGCTTCTATTTTGTGTGCATTTCACTATGGGGATTTAGAGTCCTCGGTATCATACATAAGGACCCCTGACTATCAAAAGTTCATAGATCACTCCTTGCAAAAGCATATAGTCCATTACACACATCAGAACAGCACAAAACCTGACAAGAACAGTTTCCTGTGAGTTTTTTGCTCTCATTTAGATATTTCAGGAAATGTAAGCATTTTGCTCCAGGTAACCTATTAAAATTGTATTAAAGTAATATATAGGGTCTTCTTATGGTATAAAATTAAATTCCTCTCATCTTTAAAATGATCACCTTCTCTTCAGTACTGACAGTACTCAGGGTCTGGTTGTTTCAGTCATGAATTTTAACTTGTTGCTCAACTTATTGGTTTGTGTTAAATGAAATCAAAGCCAGTGCTCAAAAAATACCTAAATTTTGTAGTTAGACTGATCTTTATTTTTTTTGTTTTGCTTTGTTAAATAATCAGTATATTCTCTTGAATAACCAGTATATTTCTTAATATAGCAGCAAGGAGTTTCACAATAGCATTCATTCATGAAAAAAAAAGAGAGAAAAAAGAAAAAGAGGACAAAGTTAAAGCTATACAATCTTACATCATTTTCAATGAATGCTTTAGAGTGAAATGGCAATCATGAGACCTCCAGCCTACACAAGGAGGAAGTGGTTTTACAAGCTTGCCAGATTAAAGAGTGACATCACATTATCTTCGTCAATGCTGATTCCAGTTCTTCGATAACCAGGCAAACATGGAAAATGCTGTTCTTGTATCACATGGTCAGACATTACTTTCCATTCATTATTGCAAATACAAGAGGGCAGAAGCCCTGAGTCCTCTACTGCAGGAGACTTGCAAAAGCTGAGAAATGTGTCAGAGAAAGCAGACAACTCTGTTTCCCAGCTGAGCTATTGAAGATGCACATTCACAAGGCACTTGATACCTGCTTTTGCCACAAATCGTGGAAAACTAAGGAATCTGGTGTCTCTTTTTCCCATTTCTGTACAGAAAGGGGATGTACTTTCACTTTCAATCCTAAACTGACCAGCAACCATACTTACAACTTGTCTCTGTGAGAGACACGGCAGTTCTAGCTTTTCTGATTGCCAATGAAATACGGAGATACAAGTGCAGGTATGGTATCCCTTCCTGGAAACCCAACAACACTGCAGATGCTTGACATGATCCCAGATATAAAGAATTAAAATAGTTCATCATAAATTCTTTGATACATTTTTTTTCCCGGTAGTATGCCAGAAACTCCGAGGCTCTTACTTTCTTATAGGTTCCTACACTGAAACTCCACTACAATGAGAACGGCTTGGGCTCACAGCAGGCATTTCAGAGAGCTTTTCAAGAAGACTAATGAAACATTGCATCATTTAATATATTAGTGGAAATTTGGGCTTAAAATGCAGCCCTTATGATGTGAAAGACAGCAAGGTGTATATATGCAGATACAGGATATTATACAGAGCAGCAGCTGATATGTGCTTCTGACCTACATGCATGGAGAGGAAATTTGCTATAAAATGTAGTCTCAAAATTAAGTTCATAACTGTCCCTAACTGATGCTTAATGTGTTTTTGTTGTTGTTGTTGTTTGTTTTTTATATGGCACTAGATAGACACACATTGTGTTTATTGAACACCTCTCAATGAGTTTTCTACATAACTCCTCAAAACATGGCAAATCTTTTACAGAAAAAGTCTAGGAATAGTCCATGTCCCAGAGACATTGTGCAGTACAAGGCACTCCCATCTCGTAGCTCTGCTACCTCTTACATAAGTGAATGTTCTTGCTACAAATCAAAGACTGAAGGACCAAAACAAGAAACAGAGCTGTAAAAACAAGCAGTCCACTAGCACCACTGGTGCTAGCACAAAACTTCCTAGAGAAACTGCAGGTGTTCATTCACAGCAGAGCACTACACAGCAGACTGTGCAGAAATGAGGCAGAAGCCTCTTCAATCCTCTTGTGGTCTGTTTCTTGGTTTAAATCTACTCTTCTATCTGGAAGAGCAGAAAAGGAATTCCTCACTGCATATCTGGACTGGCCTGGAGATTGTGAAGGAAAGGTCTCCAGCTGAGGCCATGCCTTCAGAGAGAATTAGGCTACAAGGTCAATCCATGAATGCCAGAACAAAGTGAAATTTTTCTCCAGATTTATGCTTCCTGGTTAAGTGATTTGGACCACCAACTAGGCAAGGGATTTAGGTGAACTCTTTTTTTTTATGATCTGTGTTTCTTTGGATTTCTGGTGTCCAGGAGGAGATAAGTTCACTATAGCTAGCCCCCAGTAAGAGCACTAGTAGCTTTCTTTGGTTTTGCTTAGCTTTATGTCTTCTGCAGGAAACATCTGTTTAAGACCCAAACTTCTGGATGATTCACAAGTTACTGAAGGATGAAAGGGGGCAGATTCATACGCGAGCACATCATACATTTCTTAATAAGCCAAAATGAAATACTGATACAGTGGAAGCCCTGCAGAGATTCATATGGAGAGTGAGCAAATGCATCACTATAAATGAGCAGCACTATCACAAATCAAGCAGTGCAATTAGCAGGCCTAGAGAAGAGCATGCCTCCCACCTCTAACATTTTGGCTATGGAATGAATGAGAAATGACAGGTTGCCAGGATGTTTAATCTTCCTAATCTGCTAAACTCCATACTTAAATCTTTAGATGGCTAAGATTTTTACCACGTATTTCAAAAAGTTAAATAAGAGCTGCTCTAGTATTAATTAGAAGTAACAATAGATCTACAGAGGGCTCAGTCAGTACTTCATTGTGATCTGACCTGGGTAAGCAGTTATATGCGAGGCCAAGCCACCCAAACCACTTCAGCAGCCTCTTCTGTCCAGTTTCTGTTCACCACAGGAAACTCATCTCAGCCCATCCCTTGGCAGCATCAAGCTGCTGTTGGTCTGATGACAGCCCACCATGTTCTCTCATGTAAGTTGTGCAAAAGACACCTCAAATTGCCCATCCCTGCTCTGGTTCCAGGCTTGAAATACTCCCTCTTTATTCCATAAGAGTTTCTCCAACACTAGAAGGCTGAAAAAAACAAACCCACAAACCCACAAATATTCAGCATAACTTTTAAAATTGAGATATTGAAATCTCATTTGACTCAAGTACTCTGAAGTCCCTAGTAGGACTCCATTTTATCCTTAACAAGTTGATCTCTGGAACTCTGGGTGGGCTTAGATGTGAAATACACCATATCTTAGCACAGAAGCAAGAAGCAAGTTGTTCTCCGAGGTTAAGTTCCCCTTTTCATTAGTATAGCTACGTCACAGATGGTAGAGAAGGAAATCTCCCAACACGGTCAGGCTCAAAAGTGGTATCACACCACAATACCCACAAGGTTAAAAAAAGCACTACTCGGATAAATCCCAGTCAAACAAAGGAAAAAATTACTACTTCCTTTCTGAACTGAAAGTCTCAGTCAAGATTATAATCCCCAGACACTGTGACCCACCCAATCAAAATTATAATAATAGCAATAAGAATAAGAATAATACAAAAAATATAATAAAAGTTAACAAAATAACGCCAGTATTGTTATGCATACATTCCTATAGTTTTTCTGAACAGAAGTACTCTACAAATGAGTGCAATTCCAGAAGTTTTCATCATAAGAATTAGATTTCTGAGCTGTCAAGAGGCAAGAAACATGATGATGAAACCTGGATAGCAAAGCAGTAGGTCAAGAGAGTGTATCCTGAGCAGAAACTCACTTCCTCAAAACAGTGACATTTGTACTCATTTATAAAAGTCCATTTTAGCCACTTCTCTTAACCTAGAATTCTGAGTTCACAATAGATGAAAATGTTCTTACCACAGATATTTCCTAACAGACAAGGAATTGGGAAGTGATGACAGATTCTTCTGTCATTCAAAGGTTTTGGCTAACAAGTGTCACTTTGAACCCCTTTGAATAATTTCACTTGTAGTCATGGAATATTTACTTACTGCTTTTGTTAATAAAAGTCAACAGGATCAGTATGCTATTGTACTACATGCTATGTAAACTAACATAATAAGTAATCTCTTTCCAGAAACCTAAGAATTAACTAATAAAGGTTATTTCATGAGGAAATAATGGGTTGTGGAGTTTAAGGAGAGGTAATAAGAACAGACCAACTTTTCACAGTCTGGGCCTGAGAGCAGTTGACCCTATGAGAAAATGGTCCATAGTTTATGCCCTGTGTTGACACATTATAGGCAGAGTAGACTCCAAGGCACACACTCTTTCTGTATTATTGATCTTTTAGATGAAAAGTGTCTCATTTCCACCTGGTATCCGTCCTAAGATCCCAAACTCTAAAAGGCACCTAGGTTATCAAGCAATGTTATAAAGTAAATCAAAGCATCTAAAAAGTAAAAGAAACTTCATGGGATAAAAAGTCCATCTTATTTTCTTAGACTGTGTGAACAGTACTCTAGATAGCTGCTTTTCAGGATTGCTACAGTACACAATGGCAAAACTCCTATTTATTGAGAGTGTTTTCCCTTTGTCCCAACTGATCTACTTCTTCCTGTCAGCCTTGGAGCCTTAATGCAGCAGTTATCAGAGCCTTTACTTCCCCCTCGCCTCTCTGGTAACATTCAGTTACAGTTTTCAGGTTACTTTGATCTTTTCTCATGTGACTTTTGCCTCCAGGGTATTTCCACTGCGCACTCTTAGAGGGAGCAATGACAGGCTCACGAAGCACAAGCTGTACGTTCTCCAAAGCTTCCGTTCTATTCACCGTTTTGCTCGAATGGACCTTGTGCTTCTCTTTCCTGAATTGTTTGAACAGAGTTAAAGGGTTCCTTTGAAGGTAAAGCCTCACAAATGCTGTCTTCTAGGCCTTTTTGTGATCTTAGCTCCAAATGAACGCTCTTTTCACTCATCTCTGAGCAGCAGCTGTTCTTCCATTTAAACCAAAACTGTGCAACAGCACATTAATTATCCTAGCTAAAAGATGGATAATGAGGTGGATCCTCTATCTGCCTTCGCACATATTAGATTTGTATTTTGTCTATCAGTCCGCCTCAGTGTGCCTCTGGTGCACCTCAATGTCCTGGCTATGGATGAGAGTGGAATGAACTCCTGTGAATGTTCAGAAATTACTCTGGCCCCATATCCTGCTGTCCATGCTACGGCAGTAATTCTCCGGTATACTCAAGGTGTGTTACTCTTCTCAGTACAAATAAAGTTAAAGTACCAAGCATTCTATGGGTGTGAACTTGTACCAAAAGGCACAGGCTTGAGAGACATTAAAGACAACAACCCAGTGTAGTTCTTCTAGGCACTGACTCCACAGAAATCCAGTTAGCATGCTGCACACTTGCCCATCCCAACCACACACACCCTTTACATAGGTTCAGGGTTTTCCAGGTGCCTCTGTACTGCAGTGTGTATGAACTGTATCACGTTTAATCCCATCCCTTCTCACTTGGGACTTGTATAAAGGCAACAGTGCCACTTGCCCTTAATATTGGAACTACACATGTGCAGACAGAGCACAAAAGCAGGTCTCTGCCTTTTTCATACCCCAGAACAGAAACTCAGTCCTGTACATTGCTTGCTCGGGTCTAGGAAAGTAAAAGCAAATGTTCACTCCCATAATGTACTAACTTCCTCTCATAGCAACACCAACGCAGCAACTCTAGAGCATAGCTGATTAGCAGGTTGCAAGGACTTTCCTTCAGGTACAGGCATAACTTTCTTAGTGCGATGAAAATATGTCCATAAAAAAGCTAAGGGAAAACTATGAATTGCAGTAAGAGCAGAATAATAGAAAATGTTTGTAAACTGAGCACAAATCACTAAGAAATAAAAATCAAAGATTTCAATTTGAGTTTTGCAAAATAATCTTTGTAGATGCCATGGAATCCACAGAAACTAATGGCCAGAAGCTCTTTTACATGGCACAGGAGTTACCAAAAGCAGTGGGGAGAGGGCAGAAGAGAAAGAAACTCCCTCAAAAATAATTATTTTACACACTTGGGATTTCTGCATCTCTTAGAAATCCGAATGCCCCTTCCTTACAAGCTCTTATGAGTTGGGGGCTCGCAATTGGTGTTGGAGGAAAGGAGTATCTATTCTGTGTAGCGCAGTTCCTTGCCATGCCACATGATTCTCATCTGAAATCTCATACAGGAACTGTTACCACTTAGTGAAACGGAAGCACCATCCATTAACCTTCGTATCTCAGAGAGAAATCTAGACAGGGCTGAACAGACTATCCGTCCAGTTATTACAAATATAATAGATTATGAAAGAATGTAGAACTAAATATTTGGCTTAACAAATTAATATGGGACTAAAGGCCCATATATCTGAAAGTGGTTGTGGGATGTTTGTCAAACTGGCTTCTCTAACAGGAATGAAGTGCTGAAAATGACTCTGTATGGGTCCCAGAATTCTGAGTGGGCACGATCTTGCTCTTCTGGTAGGAACTGCAAATTAAAAACAGCTTTAAAGTAATCACTAAATGACTAACTCAGAGTGGAGCTTCTTTGCAACCTTTGCTACACAGTACTCCATAGGCAGGAGAAGGAAGAGGAGGAAAGCAGACAAGGAGGAAAGTTACTAGCTCCTCTGGAGAACCATTCACCTTCTGAGAAGCATTATTTCCACCTACTATACAGGCAGGCCCAGCAGTCTGATGCAAGAAGATCTGGTGCTTGCCTGATCAGTGTTCTCCCTTGTACAGGAAACAGTCTGCAGAGGAGGAAGTGAAGAGCTTACACCTCTGTCTTCTGCTCCACAATCCACAGAAGTGTGCCTTCAATGATTTATATTTCCTTAAGTGTACAAGTTCAACCCCAACAATAGAGTTTTAAGGAAAAAAAATCACTGATATTGGCAAGACAGTGATTAAGGAAAAGAGAGCAGAGCAGAGAAGTGATAGGGAAGAGCTGACTGGTTTTATGATGTCCCATTCTTTTGGGGATTTAATGTTCCTAGACTGTTTATTCATTAAGGCGCCTTCCATAGTTAAGATTTTTGAATCTTCAATAACTGAAGTCATTAAATTAACTTAATGCCACATTTGCTCACTTCCTGATTATTTCCTTTTCTTGCTCTGTGTACTCCGTTAGGTCATATCAGATATAGCAAAATAGGGTCATTTTGCCATATGCTTATTTACTATGTGTGTGTTAGACCTTTTGTGTGCTATTTTTTACTTGTTATCCATCATTATATGTATTTATCTTCCAGTGCCATATGGAGCAGTGGGATGGGATATATATATGGAGTCAACAGATGGTGAGACTGTGTGATTAATATGTTCTCATAACTTTTTATTGTCTCTTTTTTCTTATATGTTCTACTTTCAAAGTGACATTACTTTTGTCAGCCCTGTTCTCTTTTCATTATTCCTATGTGTGTTAAACAAATACAAAGAAAATTCATGTCTGTTTTTTGTTTGGTTGTTTCTTTTAATTTCTCTATCTAGTTTTCTAGTTGTTATTTTTATCAAAGTAATTTGGGGGTTTTCAGGCCCAAAGCCTCCATATTCCAATGTTTTTGTCTAACACTGGACACTGAATTCACCTTGTGGTATCTTGATTTAAAGAATAGAATTGTTTCCAACTACTTTGTGAAAAATGTCAATATTTTATTGCCCGTATTTCCTATGGCAGTCAGTCTGTAAAACTTATTAAAATGTCCTTTGGAAGATGAAACAACAAATCATGCTATTAAATAGAATCTTAAGTGCAGTCAGAAGACTATAGGTTGTGGTAAAACTAGTTTACCTTGCACTGGAAGCGCTCTGGAAAACACCACTGTTTTAACTTGAACTTTCATAGTGGCTGGGCTATCCAAACTCAAATCGTGTAATGTAGGAACGCATGGTCTTCTGAGAAGGCTGGTTTGCCCAAAGGTCCCCGCAGGCAATATTCATAACTGATTTAAAGAGTTAGCCATAGAATCTAACCAGAACTTGTGGATATACAGTATGGGAAGAGAAATAATCACTTGGGCCATCAGCAGTTAATCAGAAAACATTGAATGTTATGGTCTTGAAATTCTGTGTTACATTAGTGGTCATGATTAATTGTTGCTTTGTTTGACTGAGGCAGGAAGGTGTAGGGAACTAGACATGACCTAGCTGGAAATAGATGTGCAGTTGTATCTCTATGTGTTGAACAAGGATTGATGTTTAAAGTTCTTATCAGAATTCAAATGCTCCCTGCAACAGAGTGAGTGAGGCCTTGGGTGATAAGCCAACACTCACAAGCTGTAGGACAAAAATAAAAGAGCTGGAAGATATGTCATCAGATTGGTTTTCCCAGTATTTAATAGTAAATGGTTCATATTTTAGCATTTTCTACTAAAACAAAACCTACTAACATAAAAGATACATTACACAGTAAATGTATAAATTTGGAGGACTAAGAAGGAGGGACTACAAAATTTGAGTGTATTAATTAGCTATTGGCTGGTTGACAAAAGTTTCTTCCCAGTAAGCACAAAAATCCACAAACAAACAAGAGGCAAAACTGAGTGAGATTCTTAAAGTTTTTAAATTCCTTTAAATCTCTTTTTAGGTTTTTAAATCCCATGCTTGATTCATCTAGTTAAGGATGAAGAGTGTTTTGTAGAAATACAAGAATTTGCTGACATCTCAGAAATATTAATGTGTTTGTTTCATTTTCAGCTGACCAAAAAGCTCCTAATGCTGAGGATTTCCCAACCAGAGACCTTGTGTGTTCCCAGTCAGGAGGGATTTGGCAGTAGATCCAAATACGATGTGAATGCCTTTCAACTTCTGGAGGTTCACATTGGAGCACATCATGTTTTTAGTGAACAAGGTATAGTTACCTCAAAATAAGAAGTAAAGAGAAGAGAAAAAATGCATATATGATATAAATATGTGTTGCTGGTTTGCTGAAAATATTCTGTGATGATAACAGATGTTACAGCTGTTATTTTTTATGAATGCATAATGTATGGGCAACAGCAGGAGTGTGTTAGTACAGCAATGCACTGAATTAAACTTATTCAGAAATAAATTGGTTTCACACAGTTGTTTATAAAGTATTCCAGAATGTGTACTTTCATTGCTTATGTGTTAACTATAAATATTTTCACAATGGATAACTATGGTAATTATGAAGGTTTTTTTTTTATAATAACAGTTGGATACCTATATAAAAGACATGAGTTCATTATTTGACTATTTGCATTGAATTTTAATTTGTCAGTTTTCCTGCAATTGACATATCTCTTTCTTGAGCTGCAAAAAAATAAAATAAAATAAAATAAGTGGCACTACAAAGATAACATTGACTATGAATACTTTATTTTGATATTCCACATATATAAATAATTTTCAGAGTAGAACATGTGGTATTGACCAATGTGGTTCACTTCTGAATCTTT
>JAUBNY010000002.1:2653674-2671055 GCA_032275445.1 Crypturellus soui
GCAGCTCTGCAGAGCTGACGGACAAAAAGCTAACCACGTCCAAGCAATGTGCTCTTCTGGACAAGAAGAACAGACATGGAACTACTGAAGAGAGTCCAGCCCTACCCAGCACAGGCCTGATTGTAAGGGTGAAAGGGCACTGCAACAGGTTGTCAAGAGAGGTTGTGAAATCTCCTTCTCTGGAGATATTTAAAATCCCCTTGGACATGGCCCTGTGCCATGTGTTCTAGGTGACCCTGCTTGAGCAGTAGGGGTTGGACTAGATGATCTCCAAAGGTCCCCTCCAAGCTCAATCACTCTGTAACTCTGTAATTGAACCTAAATTATTTAGTCAGTAATCAAAGTTCCTCCCTAGGCTTCAGAGCACTCAATTTTGCTTTTCTAAGTGCCACAGTTTTTATTATTCATTTCTCCATAATTTGACCAAGCTTTTTTTCAATGAAGAAGCATAGTAAAAAAAAAAAAAAAAAGTCTATCTAGTTTCTTTTTAGGATTTTTTTTTTTTTGATTTAGAATAGCAAGAACTCTCTACACTCAAATGGTCCCAAACATCACCTGACAAAGAAGCGTCTAACATTTGCTGCGTCTTCGAGGTACCAAAGAGATACAAAAATTTGCAGCTTCCTCCTGGTTCAGAAAGGGTCCTATGCTCAGCTCCGTGTTTGCAAGAGAGATCTGGAAAAAATGTTCTTTGTCTGAACATTATTGTTCCTTGGGGGTAGCAGAGCATGTCCCTTCTGCAAAAGAGAATAGGCTGCAGGGCCCCCCATGGACCACAGCAGCTCCCACAGAATCTGTGATAGTCCAAAACCCCCCATACGCCTCTAAACCATCTACCACTCCTGACAGACACCCTGTCAGATGACAATAGCACAGAATCCCCCAAAGAGTTTCACTCTCCTGACAATGAATTGAGAGCTCTATTAGAGCAAGTAGACTAGAATTCCCCTTAAGAAGGCAGTCCCAAAGCACAGCCTCCAAGGCCAGGCTAAGTGCTTTAAGGCTGGTCTGCAAAACTATATCAATGCAGCTTTCAACAGGATTTCTTTAAAGGTTCAAAGCTGAATCACAGAAAACATGATGCTAACGGTCATACATTGGTCAGAACCTTTTGGAATTACTACCTTAAGCTGCTGCTGCTACTCCTGGCAGAGCTTTCAAATCAGTCCCCTTCTGCTAGGCTTTGTGTAACAGATTTAAAGCCACAGCACATATGCACTCTCATCACTTTCCTAGATGCTAGTTAAGCACTGATTCTTCTTAAGAACAAAAAGTTTTAGTCCTGCATGAATTGCCAGCTTCACGACCACCTCGTGGACGTGGTCATACTCCAACCTTGAGAAAACTTCTGCCTTTTCAGTTCTCTTGGGCATCAAGTTCAGAAACGGATTCCCCTCAGGAGACTTTTCTCTAATGTTCTGACATGACTAACCTTCACCTCAACATCACACCACAGCTCAATAGAGTTTACATATTTCTGTCGACTCCGATCACATACAGTCTATGTCCAGCTACAATGATGTCAGCAGGTATTGCCCAATATTTTCCCTATTCAGTGTTATGACATCTGGATAACCTCATTTTTGTCTTGCGTAACATTTCAGTGGTTGAGGAAGACCTGATAATGCTGGATTTTGACACCTACCAGCCTCATGTAATTTAGACAATACAAGGTGAAGTCACTTCCCTCTCTCCTTGGTGGTGGGGTTCTCAGCCTACGACTGTGCAGGGTGTCTGAGCAGCAGCCTGCCATTTAACCAGGCTGTTTTTGCTACAATTTCTGTCCTGCTCTCTCTCTTACCAGTCCATTCCCTTGTGAAGGGAGTGGGCTGGATGTTATAGATCTGAAATCCCACTCTTGTCCTTCAAAGCCTGGAACTTAACGGAGCTAATAAACTGCTCTTTATCATGGCTATTTCTTCCAAACGCCCAGATGAGAAAAGATGTCTTTCTATCTGAGATCCATTCATTGCAGCGTTAGACGAAAGAAGAATTTCCACAAATTTACATCAGAACAAGTTGCCACAGAAACTTAGTGTCATTCAGCAGCTACTGCCCAAACTCAGCAGTATACCAAAACTCTGCTCCCAATCAATATTTAACTTGTACCATATATACCATCTAGGCTATATATTTTCCTACACATTCTTCTGTACATTCTACCTATCCCTCATCCTTCAACTACTTTGGAGATTCTGTATATATTTAGTTATTTAGCTCATTTAACAAGTGAAAAAAAATGTGTCTATGGAATTACAAATACATGAGGTAACTGACAGCAGGTGTAGTACATATAACTGTTGTCACAGTTATCTTTTTTTTTTTTTTGAGATGGAGATGTTATCATTTCTGTGCAACAGATAGGGTCGAATTTCAATGCAATGTTTATCCCATGTTTCTTTCTAGTTCTATAACATATGTCATTAATGTAAAATTCTCTCCTGGATTTATAGTGAGAGAAAGAATAGCCTTTTAAATTAGAATCTCCTCCATCAATAAGATATTTAAACCTGACTTGAATTATTCTCCAGGTATCTTCTTATCAGAAACAAAACAAAATTGATCCTGAAGTTATTATTAAAATAAGTTTTTTGCTGTCTCTCTGACAACAAATATATTATCTTAGCCCTGATTACAGTCTTCCCCATTATTAGAAATTTTGCTCTAATATCCATACATTATGATGAGGGACATATTAGAAACAACTGGACTAGAGAAAGCAGGAAACAATATTGTATTTAGAAACTAAATAACCAATTGTGCTTTTCTTAACTGAGTTTCAGTTTTCCTCAGCTCTGAGGCACTCTTTTCACATCTCTTAATGTCCTCATCCTCCACAGGATGAATAGTATTTTTGTATTTTTAAGGATATATGTAAAAAAAAAAAAAAAAAAAAAAAGAAAGAGTGAGTTGTAACCAAGAAAAAATAAACAATGTGAAGTACTGGGCATATGTTCTGTGAATTGTCAGTCCTTTGAGAGCACATGGTGTTGCTGAAAACCATCTCACCAGACATCCCAAACAATATTTTAACAGCCTCTTCCTGTAGCACAGCACAAATCTCCTGTAAATTTTGCTTTTGGGAACGTTAGTCATATTAGAAAGGCTCATCAGTGTAGACAACAGTAGGCAGCACAAAGCATAAACAATTGCAATTAGTGATTTACTGTTTTACACAGATTGTGGAGAAACATGTGTATGTAATTAGTTTTATTCAGCTGATCCTATTTTAAGATCACTGTAACCAAACATGCATGACACCCCACAGGTGTAAATAAGAGCACTGTGAATATTAGAAGAACTACGCCACATACATATTTTTCACTTACCAGACCCATCTTCACAAGTTAACACAAGCTGGCAGCTCCTCATTCCTTCAGAATCCCATTCATCTTGCATAGGGCATGACACTATAAACTACAACCACACTTAGCCATATCAATCTCATCATCACAACATTTATATGACAAATATCTGAAACTACAGCTTTCTCTTAATTTTATTGTTTGTTACCTTTATATTTTATTAGGTTTGTTACCCTTTTACTTTTTATTTAATGTTGTGGATTTAATTTAAATAAGTTTTTTTCTTCCATTTTAGTACAAAGTCAGCAACAGCACCCTAACACATTCCTTGGGAGAATTCCCTTTGAAACGAGATACTTAGTTCCCAAACTGATCTCTTTATACTGAAGGTTTCTGAAGTGTCCTTCTACCCAACACATAATCTTTTTAGCCATGGCTATGCAATATAATCACACTGTACTAGTTTTGCCATATGTTCTGAAAATCAGAATATATTAATGAATCAAATGGTATACCAAAATAAGATTAAAAAACAAAAAAAAGAGTGTAAAGTCAGGAAAGAGATTACAGTCATTCTAATCATGAGTCCTGGGATTACATGACACTCCATTTGCTGGAGTAAACCTACTAGTAGTATTTAAGTATTAACTAGCAAACCTACAGTAGTATTTAAGCAGGTATGAAACTTTTCTTTTGAGAACAGTCATTTTCCCCACAGGCTCCTGTATAGATGTTGCAACAAGTCTGCTAGAAATTAAAAATAGTTAAGATTGTAAAATAAATTTTCACTTCCTTTTCTGAGTCTGTCTTCACAGATTGCAGCCCAGAATTAAAGCCAACACACAGTCAGTAAAGGCTTTTATATATTTGTGCTCCATAGCACATGTAAACTGTCCTATTTATTCAGCTAAATTTATTATGAGAAGTTCAGGCTATTTGAAAAGAAATTAGGTACTAACTTAACATTTTAAATTATTTATCTGTCAAAGAGTAACCTTCCTGAGAAATTACCAATACTTCCGCAAGCAACTTTTTAAGGCTTGGTCCTCACAGTTTTTCTAGCCACATAATAATTTCAGTAAAAGACATAACATTTTGAGCAAAATTATTGGGCAAATATAGGCCTCCTGGCATAGAGGTAGCCATATGGATACTAAAATGGCTTATATTGGTACATCTTATAGCTAAAATGCAAAGCTGTAGTAGGAAGCTTTGTTTGAGAAGGGAAGCTGTATTCTTTTAACTATACCAATACAAACCAAATTATTTCCACTTTCAGTAAGAATAAGCTTTACTACATAGATAGATCCTCTTTCAGGTCGGGTTGTATGGGATGACCATGCTGCCTCTCCCAGTTGCTTCTCGTCACCCTGTGCAGCAGGTTACTGCTTGCAGAGCCCCGCCAACAAAAGATGCTCCATGAGCTCGCCCTAGTCCACACCAGCCCAGGGGGTTTCAGTTAAACCTTCTAGTTGTGCCTGCTCAGCTCACTTATTCCCATTCAGGGATGCAAAAAAGTATTCAGGCAAGCTCACTTATTCCCATTACAAGATTTACCGGGGTGATACTCTCGAACAGCAAGATAATGAGATGTTAGTGCAGTATCTCCAGCCAGCCCAGCTATTTGCAAAGTCAGCAGCAGTCACAGCCCTAAGAGACTATGACTCAGAACAAAGTCTGTCAGGATCCAGGATTTAGCCTTGCTCAGCCTGCAACCTAGCCATTCCAGTGTGAGCTAGTAAGGTTTGTAGATAGGAATTTCTAACCTAAGGTTTGTAGATAGGAATTTCACCGAGGCAGGGGTGGAGACCTGCCTTCCACTAATGTATAGATACATATAAAGCACTGTTTGCATTACTGAAGGAAATTGGACTGCTGACTCCTACCTTCTTTTAAGTGCTGAAATACCCACTCATGTTCTACATAATTGAAAAACAAGAGGGCATCTGTATAAGCTTAAGGGCTTCAGACCATTATTCTAAATCCTCTTTATAGTATTTTCCTAAGTCTGAATCCATTTCATATGCATATTTTGTATTTTAACAGGAGATTCTGCTGATGAATACACTGCAGCCAGAGCTCGTTGTCTACCGCTAGTATACGTTCTGAGTCACTGATGAAGTCACTTGGGATATTTGCCTTGGACTCAAGTCATGTATACCTCAGCTCAAAATCACCAGCTGGAGGGATCACAGAGGTGCATTTAAGAAGGCAGAGAGAATAGAATCTGTTCCTTGAAATAAAGGACCAAGAATCCTCATTTTGCTGCAAAATTTAGATCTGCCCATAAGAAACAAGAAGCAAAGTCCTCACAGCTTAAGGCTACAATGTCACGTGAATACCCAGAATACTTGATAGAGCTGTTCTACATATAAGCTCAAGTATCTGCAGTTAATAAGTATATGGAATTAAAGACATAAATGAATACACAAGCTGCTAAGCTTTAATGCTTTAGATTTAGTGAGTTTTAACAATTATAGAGGCTCTAGGGTCACTGTTTTTCTGATGTTATTAGAACAGCAAGATAAAAAATGTATAAAATACATCTGGTTTCATGATGCTGTAAGAGAAAATTATTCTATATTTGTAAAATCAAATTAGCACTTCATTGAAATATCTGTTTTTCCATAATGCTGTAAATGTAGTTATCACATTAGTCATCCATCACAGAATGACTTTCTGATGCCTCCTCCAAATTCTTCCCTTCCCCTGCTTGTGTTTCTTCTTCCAAGTCCTATATATGTTGTGATAAAATGTGCATATGTGGTATTGCTTGTTATCAAAATATATTAATAATGTATAATTAAGTAATTGTAATTACTATAATTAAAGTAAGTATAATTAATAATATATATTGAAATATAAGATGTTTTCTGATGGAAAGCTGATAGTCCCCAGTGCATGTTGTTCAGAAATCATTCAGGAAGCAGGAATCTCAAAGACTGCCTTCATTCAGCATATGAACTAAAATTTCCCATTAAAGTAAAGCATGCATATTCTCAGAGAAAGAAGAAAGATTTTCCTCAAACTGAAAGTCTTCAATTACCATTATTAATGCTACAACATAGTTCTGATTTTCTTCTTTCAATTGGTTATTTGGTGAATTGAAACAATGATTGCAAATGGTCAAGTATATTCCATACATCATCATAAAGAAGTCTCCAGACTAAAGTGCCATATTACTGTAGAAAAACATATCTATGAAATTTCATTCAGAGAGGTTTGATTTCAAATAAATGTCTAGTGACAAAGAAAGTTATTTAGATCATTAGTTCTCCTTTCCTTGAGCTAAAATAAGAGTGTTAATTAATTATATTTTAGTATGATCCTTAAACAATTTGCTTTTACTCCAAAAAAGTAGCTTTGTTCAAACACAAAAAAGAAAGAAAACCTAATGTCTCTGTTTTGCTTAGTACTTTGCAAAATCCAAACCATGACTTCTTTTTACACCTAAACACCAGGTGAACACCAGCATATAAATACTATAGCGAAAATAAAAAAATGCTGTGCTGTAGCATAGTGAATTACTGTTTAGAAGCAGAGCAATGGTAATTTAAAATATGTATTCTTTTAGCAAAATAATACACACTGATAAAGATATACACAAGGCTATCCTGACAACAAAAAAAGCAACTGTTTTTCCAAAATACCAATACCCCACACAACCGTAATCTGAATTCCGTATTTCTTTCTGATCTATTATACTGATTTCTTTCTGATCTATTAAAGAAATTACGTACTAAGTTCTACTTCACATGCTTACTTAAATCTACTGAAGATGGTTAACGTACACAAGAATAAAAGAAAAATGACAGAATTGCATACTGTAGCTGAAGCCTGAATTGCCCTGAGGATCCTTTACTGCTGAGACAGCATAAAGTGCATAAGGAATATGGTCTGAACCTTATACTTCAAGCCATAGTAAGCCTCTCTTTACACATAAAGACAGAAGTCTTTTAATACAGAGAGCTCTAGAAACGCACTAGGTATGGAATTTTGCTATTAGCAGGTGTTTGTTACAGGTTAATTTTATCTTACTGTAATCTCTGAGGTATTTGAGTCATTAGAAAAGGCAGAAAACTTTATTAAGAGTTGCTAAGACTTACAGGCTTGTACTGGGAAAAGTGTGTGGAGAAAAATCCGCGTCCGCAGGAATGCAGAACTCTACAACCCCTGCTTGCTGGGTGCTTGACTCTTCCTGTGACAAAGTCCCCAAAGGAGAGAATTTTCTCACATTTTGATTTTATTTTTCTTTGGAAATAGGCCATCTAATAATTGAATTTGTGGATGCAGTGATAGTGACTAAGGCTGTACAAAATCATGAAAAGAATAAACTTAGTGGGGGAGCTCCACCTAGCTGGCAAAATAACCCTATTTGGCCCAGTTTAGTCTCATACACTGCATGAAAGAAACTATTTCACTGTGGAAGTTGAATCCACACAAAAGCTCCCTATAGGAACCATAAAGACAAAATGTACAGGCAGGACACCACTATTGTGCCTGCTGCATCAGATTTCTGAAACGGAAGGAGGAGCCTCCAGAGATCATTCGGATGTCCTGGTTAAGAGAATATCATGAAAAAATATTCCCTTTCCAAACTCCTGCCCTCTTCAATTCCCACTCAGAATGAGAAAAAGACATATATGTAAAGGGACAAGGAGACTGATGAGAGAGAAAATGTTAGAAACAGATGCAGTGTTTGCACCTTTGATTCTTTATTCCTGTAGAAAGAACTTAGCGGCTCCACAGACCTTGGTGTTTAGAATTTTATATCAGAAATCTATGAAAAGGAACCTGTGTTTTATAGGTAGTTGGCCTTTGGGGTTTGTTTGTTGTGCTGGTGATTTGTCTATTACATTAGAACAGAGAAGTCGTTACTAAAAAAAAAAGATAAAGCAACTTCTCACCTTATAAGGCTGTCAATAAAATTTGAATATTAGAACTGAAAATAGGACAAAAACAGGACAAAAAAAATAAAGGAACTTTTTCAAAATTTCAGACTATCATGCCTGTCATGCAACTTACATCTACTATGTAGAACAGAAATGAGTACATTGCTCATGGAGTACAGAACACCACACATGCTCACCAGTTTCCTTAGTACTGCAGGATTAAAAGGGATTCTGTTGGTCCAAAATATTTTGATCAAGTTTTTCATAGCCAAATTTTTGAAATACAACTGTTGTTGATGCACAGATTAAAATACAAAGCAAGCTACTGACAAAACCAGCAATATATTTGGGATAAATTCACAGAATCCCAGAACAGCTGAGGTTGAAAAGGAGCCCTGGTGATCATCTGGTACAACCTCCCTGATCAGAGAGAGCACAATGCCCAGGACTGTGTCCAGTCAGGTTCTGAGTATCTCCCAGGATGGAGACTCCACAGCCTCCCTGGGCAACCTGTTCCAGTGCTCTGTTACCTCACAGTAAAAAACCCCTTTCGTGCTTAAATTGAACTTCCTGTGTTTCCGTTTGCGCCTGCTGCCTCTTTTCCTGCCACTGGCACCACAGAAAAGAGCCTGGCCCCTCCTCTCAACCCTCTGATCAGATATATACACACACTGGTAAGATCCCCTCTCAGTCTTCTCTTCTCCAGGCTGAACAGCCCAGCTCTTTCAGCCTCTCTTCATAAGAGAGATTTTCCATATTCTTAATCATCTTTGTGGCCCTTTGCTGGCCTCGTTCTAGTAAATCTGTGGAGCCCAGAAGTGGACACGGTCCTGCTGATGTCATCTCACCAGGGCTGAGCAGAAGAGCAGGATATATCTAGTGCTCTTCCTAATGGGTATTGCTGGTCTCATTGGCGTGTGGGCGCATTGCTGTCTCCTGCTCAACTTTCTGTCCACCAGGAAATGCAGGTCCTTTGCAAAGCTGCTTTCCAGCAGGTGTGTCGCCAGCCTGTACTGGTACCTGGGACTATTTCTCCCCAGGGACAGGACTTCATACTTTCCTTTGTTCAACTTGAGGTTCTTCTTTGCCCATTTCTCCAGCTGTTGGGCTTCCCAACAACTGGAGCAGCACAACCATCTGGTATATTAGCCACTCCTCCCAGTTTTGTGTCATCAGTAAACCTGTTGAGAACACATTTGGTGCTATCATCCAGGTCTTTAACAAGGATGTTAAATAGTGGTTTTACAATTGTTGAAGCAAACATTAACAGCAATTTGTTAACCAATTCTTAACTTCCATGAAAGTTTTATTTATTTAAAATACATAATTTAAAGAGTCTAAATAAGTTGTTTCAAGTTCTGGAGCGCTCCACGGCACTGGTAAACTGAGGGACCACAAAACTACAACACCAATTCTCTTGGGCTTAGATTTGCTCTAAAGGCATTCATTCCGCTACTGCAGAATTTTCTGGGTATATAAAATTTGAGGTTGAAAATCACTGGTGTAAGGCTAAAAGGAATACTTAAAGCACTCAACAAAGAGCTAGTAACAAAAGACGAGGGTAACACTACATTTATGACAAAAAAAAGTCTCATAAATTGAAGGCTTCAGGGATGAAAGTAAGTACTCTGCATCTTAGAGCACGCTCATATCATTGTTATGATCACCTATTCTCCCACAGCCTCAACGCTAGTTTAGAAATCACATAGGTTTTGTTGTCACCAGCATTTCTATCAGTATTTCTTTCAAGTGACCTGCAGCACTAGTGACAGAATTTGCACTACAAGATCAACAACATGCAGGCAACATCAACAGGTCCTCACTGCCTCAAATTTAGACATAATCCTCTGTGTTTAAATATCTTAAAGAAATTGGTACCTAGTTTAAAAAAATAAAGAGAACGCACTAAGACAAACCTTAAAAAAAAGAGGTTGTGCAGTGAGGAATGGACACTAAAATTCTCCAGCATTAACAAGACATATCTGAGATTATATGCTCACACAGCCATTATATCTCTCCAACTAGGCCTACTAATTACACTTAGAACACTTACAAGCACTTTGACATTACAAATATTTTGGCATTACTTCTGTCCAATCAGATCAACACCTGAAAGGCAACAGAGCAGGCAATGCTTTTTTATATATTCATGACTGAAATTCAACTACTTTCATCCTTCTATATTTAGACCTTTCTTTCCTCAACTTTTAAGTGCACACATCATATCCTAGTAACAATATGTTTAAATTGCTGTAAACTAAAATTTTGCCAACTGTACTATCCTGTCACTGGACGTGACCAATGCTGAATCCTAGAATAAAAGTACACCATCATCTCCTTTTGGCCAAATACAGTTTAGGGAAGCTGTATCTGTGCAAACCAGAAGCAGTATCAATATCTTTATGTTCAGTAATCCTTGATGGACCTTTGTCCCCAGAATTTGTCAAATCACTGCTTTAACTTATTTCTTAGAACAAACAAAAAATGCAGAATGAGTGCTGAAAATTTTAAATATCTGCTGTTTAAACAAAAGACAAAAAAAACCCTCTTATTTCTAAGCTTGCATCCTGGTACTTCATTTTTTTTTCACCATTTTTTTAACTGAAAAAGGAATCATTATTTGCTGGTTTTCATTTTCCCTACTATTCATGACCCTGCAAAGAGCTATCATATTTAGCTCCTCTTCCCTTAAGTCTACTGTTTGTCTAAGACTAAGAGCTTTTCTCTCCCTTAATGAAAGCCATTCCAGCGATCCTTGTTCCCTTCCTCAGTATCTTTCAGCATTCTACTGAGATTCATATAGCCTCATTTTTTTCCCCATCCTCTTTCTACCCATTCCTAACATTATACTTGCCTTTTTGACCTCCACTGAGTATTGAGCTGACATTTTCACAGAACTACTCACAATGAGTCCAGGATCCTTCCTGAGTGATAATAGCTAATTTAGATCCCATCACTATGTAGGTCTAATTAGTTGTTTTTCTCCATGTGCATTATTTTGCATTTATCAAATTTGAATTTCATCTGCCATTTTATCACTGAGTCACGCAGAACTGCAAGATCACAAAGCTTTATAGACAGCTTCAGCTTTCATTTCTCTGAAGGCTTTATCATTCCTTCCCTTTTTCTCAGATTGTTTTTAAACATAAAAATATAGAGACGGTTGTGCTGTGTCACTCCAGTTATCCACCTCGTCAAGTATTCTGTGCAACACTGACTTTAAAAAAAAATGTTTTTAGGCAACAGCCTAAGAATACTCCTTCCTGGAATACTCCTTCCATTTTCAACCACTTCAGGCAAACTTCTAGTACTCACAATGTCCTGGGGAAAGAAAATTCACAGCTTAGCACATACTGTGGAAAGAACCACCTCCTCTTCTCCTGAATGACAACCATTGGCTTCCTTCGGGACAGCACTCATGGGGTCTTAAGTCACACTTTAATTACACCCATGACTTGATAGTCTTCCATCACACTAGCAGTTCTGAAAATCAAGCCACCTCTTAGTCATTTTAAGTGAAGTCTACAGTATCTCTTTTGTGTAGGTCTAAAATTTAAACATAGAGCAAAAGGACAACAGCAGTCAGACTTGCCATCAACATTGTCCAAAGTTTTTGTTAAAATATATACATATATATATATTGTATGTGGATTTTCTTCACTCTGATAAATCGTCTTAAATCTGCTCAAATATGATCTGCCAACAGATTAGAAGTTCTAAGGATGGGAGTCACAAATATGACCAAAAACTGCACATACTATTCTGGAAAAATATTGTAAAAAAATTACACTAGCTATTGCATATTTTGCCTATTTCTGTGTACGTTCTTACAGCTGGACTTTAAAAAAAAAAAAAAAAAAGAGAGAGAGAGCAAGACAGAGAGACCATTCTGCCTCTATACCCTATGCGGGTATAGAGCCTCTTTGCTGGTCACTGTGGAAAGTCAAGATTGAAGCAAGTGAATTTTACACTTCCTTCGGAGGACAGCGAGGTCTCTAGTCATGCTGATGCGTTCCAGGGCCGAATCCCTCAGTTGTGGGCTAGCTGCAGCAGCAGCATGTCCCCACCATTCATCCCTCGTGTTGCCAACAGCTCCATTGTTCCCGTGGAATGCGGCGGCCGTGGGTGCTCATGACTGCGGAAGGTATTCCCCACGGCAGCTTGGGCCGCTGCCACCGCGCATTGTAAAGGCTAAGAGCAAACCCAAAACCTTGAACTCGTCTCGGTGCTCAGCAGGGCTGCAGCGCAGCCAGCAGAGCTTCGGGGTGATATGCTTTCAGCAGGCTGTGTTACGACGGAGATGAATTGCTCCATTTTGCGTCAGCTTTGCAAATCTATACCATATGACTGGCTACCAAACGGTGGTAGCCTATTAGAGTACAAGGATTCGCAGCTTCTAAAGTGATTGTGAAACGGGGAGGGCAGGGAGGGAGGCAGAAGCGGTTCCAGAATTTATACAAGTGGGAGGCACGCTCTGAATTCAGGAAACTGCTGAATTTTATAGATAAATCTGTGCAATTACATGTCCATGATTCTACTGAATCCCCCACACATTGTTCAGCCAAGAATTCATTGTAACTTAATACTTAACATAAAACTGCCTTCTTCAGCCTAAGAAACAGTGAGGACTGTGTTGAAAAGGAAAACATCTATGGCTCTGACGTGTATGTGAAAGTTGTATCTCGGTATCTACAGAGTGCTTACGGCAGCAGGTGCAAATTCAGTTTTACAAGAAGAGTTTAGACCTCACCTCTTAAAAATGGGTAAACTGCTTTTTGTTTACATGGTTTCATTTTGCAGCATTAGAATGTGACGTTTCCCATCTTTTCCTTCACTTACTTAAAAGGAAAAAACAACTCTCAGTGCACTTTCTTCAGCATTTACTTATCTCCCATTCCTCCTGTCTTATCAGTCCTACTAAGTTCTACTACCAAGCTTTTCCAAATCATTCTTGTTCACTCACCCTTTTCCTACCCAACCATGTCCCATCTGTACGAACTATTGCTCGTATCTAATTGGCCACAGCCCAGAGCAGTCAGTTAAATTCTCAGCCATCCATTTTCCATCTTGCCCCTGTCCTTAGCTGAAGAGATTTCAATAAAACAGGAACATGTTCCACATGACTGCATAGGTTATTTCTCACTTTCTTTTGTATCACTTTTTTTTCCAAGACTAAAACAAAAGCAATGTTATTTAAGGGCACTTTTAAGAATTAAATGATTTGAAAAGGAGCAATAAGCTTCCCAAGTATAGTGCTCTAAGTAAAAACTGTGACTGAGAATGCATGTAATACCAAATCTCTTTTTCCCTCTAACCCAGATTCACCGGCACACAGCATTACAGAGACTAGAAAGCAAGAAAGCAAATAACCCACTCCTTTCCAGTAAGATAAATAAATAAATAAATAAAGTTGCCTCTCTTCATATAACTAGAAACAAAACAAAAGGGATTGATCTTTCTCAAAATACTCCCTATTACCTTGAAGGAAAAAGCAAAGTAGGCATCAATCTCTCAAGGTTTCTCAACAGTCTATGGTAGAGGCCTTAAGAATATTAAACACAGTTGGATCTTTTCCTCAGATGACAGAGAGACAGAAGGAGAGATCTCACGCTTTTATCTCCCCACTAATGTAAAAATCGTGGCTTTTTCAGGAAAGAATGAGCCAAGTTAAAGATCTTGGAGGCGGGGGCCAGCAGCAGAGATCTTCTCCCTAGCTGAGAAAACTATCGTGTGGAAAGTCATACACAGGCCGATGCAGGCTCTGTCTCTACTACATACCAGGTCCCAGAACATAGAGAAAAACTACTTTCTAATTTCTATTCATGATTGAAATCAATTCTGAATGATAAAATGTCAATAGCAGAAAAGTGCATAATGAATACCAAATGTCAAAACATGTTTAGAAAAGGCTGAATGTAGCAAAAGAAGAAACAAGCATGTTTTAAATACTAATCAAGAACTACAGGTTTCATTAGCATTTATTCCACAGGAACAGCTTGTCAAAGTATACATTTTATTAAAACTCTACAGAGCTAGCATGAAGTCACTCCTGACTTCATTCTTAACATATAAAAGAACAAAGGTAGCCAGCTAGGGAAACGTGATGTGGGGAAGTCCAATATCGGCTTGTTGTGGAAGGAAGTAGATCCAAAACAGAGACTGGAAACTCTAGAGGCTTGAGGCAGAAGAGAGATTAGAGTGAAAAGAAGAACAGAAGGCACAGAAACCAAGAAGGGCATTTTTAAGTGTGACCACAGACGTAAGCTACAACCAAAGGGTGACATTAACAAACCACATTACCTTGTGCTCTGACACAGTGTCAGACTCAGTCTATGAAGTTATGGTATTTTTGCTTCTTGAGGAAAGCAAAACAAGGAATCAAGAAAAACAATACCAATTAATATTTCTTTAGAACATGGAACCCTAGCACACTGTATTATTACAATCACGTTCAAACTGTCCCACGTGCTCTAGGTGTCCCTGCTTGAGCAGGGGGATTGGACTAGGTGATCTCTAGAGGTCCCTTCCAACCTCAACCATTCTGTGATGTGAACTGTATCAGGCAAGACCTTTTAGCAACTCAAATACTAAATTGGATTTTAGTAAAATCTTTAGCTTATATTCCTTCCAAATGTTTTTTCTTTCATTTATTTCAAAAAAAAAGTCTCTTAAATAGAAGCAAAAAAAAAATGCTTAAGATAATCAGAATGAAATTGTTCTTACAGATAAATACAGGAGAAGTAATGGAATGTGCCCAGCTTTCCTTTCTCCTTTATCCAACGTACTGAATCCGGTAGAATGGATTGGAAGGATTTCAATGACCTAGGTATTCCAGTCAACCTGAAACTAGAGAGCAGACCTTTCAAAATGGATACTCTAAAGAAGTGTATCTTGTTGAAAAAAAAAAGAAAAAAAAAAAACTTTGCCAATGGGATTACAAGAACAATATCAATAAACATGATGACAGACAGCATCATCTTAGGGGGGAATTTACTTCTAGCACAAAGAATTTAGCAGAATCTGGAGCTGTGAAGAAAGTGAGACCAGTTTTTAACTTTGCTAACACAACATAAAGAGCCATTAAGGCTTTATATCTTGTTCAGTTTTCTCTGCTTTCCATTGAACTGCACCCCCATCTAACTTATTTTCTATTCAAACAATAGCCAGTACAGTGGCAGAATTACCGTCCATGCATTTAAACTGAAAGAATCATTAGCCTCTTTTAGGCTTTATGTTGAGCTCTATTAGGACTACCTCCAGTTTTCTCTGTTTTTAAAGGTCTTAAAAACTAGTATAGAGAAGTGACACAGTATTAAGGAAGGCTTTTCCCAGAGCACTGTAAAGTATCCCAACTCTAACTATTTTTTTTCCCCTTGGGATAAGATTTTGCTACTCAAGCATGCACTTTTACTGTTTAAAAACTTTTAAATGACCAAATAGTTAAACCCTTGAATTTCCCATTTTGCCCACTGGTGTCGTTGTGCGATAGCTCTCGGAAGGTCCCTCTCTGAGCTCCCAGGGAGCAGAAACGCTAAGTACTCCTTCCTGGGGTCAAGATGAGGCATTACCTTCCCACCACCTTCGCAAAGGAAGATCAGTCTGGAGGCTTGTTCACAACTCGGCCTTGTTCATTTGACGCTAGACAGATGCATTCATATTTTGGGGAAGGTTTTACTAACTTGCAGTGACTTACTGCAAGCAGTAAGAGGCAGGAATTGCCTATAACCAGTAGAGATGCCCTCTTAGCTCGGAAGGCTTATAAACAGAATTAGGTCATAGTCTAATTATCACCACATGATTTCAAAACAATAAAAAAGTATATGCAAAAGAACACAATTTTCTTATATTATTAATTCATTAAGCTCTTCCACTGTCTGCTGTTTTTAAAGCCAGACATTGCTTGAAGTACTAAAACTCTGTTTCTTTTTCCAGAATTGTTTCTCAATGGGTTTTTCAGCGAGTCTCTTAGGCATATCTTTTCGATGCATTTCAAATGCGACTAGGATGCGTGAACGCGTGAAGCAATCACCCTGTCCCTGCCACAGTTTCCACCCAAAGAGGTTACTCGGACACCTAGGATGGTTGGGAAGAGATCAAGGGGCGCTACTAGCTGGGATGAGCATTTGCCGTCCCACCTGCATCCCTGAGACACCGTGAACTCGCACGACGGTCATCCCTGCGCCTAACACAGCCGGTAGTTTCTTTCCAAGGGAAGAGACGGCCCTAGGAGTCCTCCTCAGCGCGCTTCAGGCCAGCCAGCGCCGTTCACCCCGCCGCTCCCCTCACCACCGCTCACTCACGAGCTGTGGGGGCGGCCGCGCTGGCGGACGAGAGGCAGCGGTGCGCTGAGGGACGCTCGCATCCTCAGCCAGCACATCTGCTTGCAAAATGAACGCTCTCGCTGCACCCCTTGGCCCGAGGGGCCCAATCCTGGCGACTGTGAGAGCCGCCACCAGAGCCACCTGCGTGCAGCAGCCACGGGCGCGCAGAAGCGGCTGCAGCGCTCACCCGCAGCGCGACAGCTTCGCCTCAGCCTGGAGGGGCTCCCCAAAGAAGGAGCTTCCTAGAAGATCATCCCAGCTCCTCCACGAGGCAGCTGCTGTGCGGAAAGGGTTACACCACCCGCACTGCAGACATATGTGCGATGCGTGAAACTGCACCCAGGTTTCCTGGGCTGCCCGAGTTATCAAGACAAACGCGGAACAAAGACACTTGATGGTTTGCATGGATTTTTTTTATTACTTATCAGTGAACCTGCAAAGCCCCTCTCCCCGTCACCCCAACCGCTGCCAGCCCCGTTCCCAGCGCTCCGGGCTCCCAAACGGCACAACCTCCCGGAGGCGGCAGGAGCAGCCGCTCCCCGCCGCGCCGCCCCTTGGGGACAGACACGGGGCGACCCCGGAGCGCGGGGCGGGGAGGGGCAGAGCCGCTCGCTCCCGCGCCGGCCGCGCGCGGCACCGGCGCCCAACGGAGGAAACGGCCCCAACGGAGGAAATGGGTCCGCGGTCGCCACGGCAACGCGGCGCGCGCACCCCCGGGAGTGGCGGGAGCGCCGCGAGGCCGGGGCCGCCGCCGGGCGCCCCTGGCAGCCATCGCCGGAAGGCTATTTATAGCTTGGCCGGATACGCGCTGACGTCACGGGGCGCACCGCCCCCGTGCGTCAGCGTCAGCCGCACGCAATGGG
>JAUBNY010000002.1:2679233-2690643 GCA_032275445.1 Crypturellus soui
CAGCGCTGACGGCGCGGGGAGGCGGCAGCGAGCGGGGCCGGGGCCGCCCGGGCGCCGCCGCCGCGCGGGCTCCCGCACACGGACACGCGCGGCCGGCGAGTCCCTCCCGGAGCGGCTCTCGCGGGCGTCCGCGTGCAGCGCGCCCCGCCGCGGGCTGCGCCGTGCTCCTGCGCGCCGCAAAGTTGAACAGAATAAAAAAAAAAAAAAAAAAAGAGCCTTTAAGAATCGGTCCCGCAAATGTCACTTTCCCCTAGAGTCGGGCCGGCCAGGAGCTGCCGCGCTTGCAGACCAAACAGTCCGATCGCTCACTCTTGTTACTAATATTGTTGTTATTAGTTTTAATTCGCTCGGCGCGCAACTCCGCGGGCAGCGGGACGGCCCTGGGCGCAGCCGCTCTCACGCCGGGCTGCGCGGCGCGGTTCTGCGCGGCTCTGCGCCGTGTTCCGCGGCGCTGCGCGGCCCTCCGCGCTCTCCGCGGTGTTCCGCGGCGCTGCGCGGCTCTGCGCGGTGTTCCG
Source organism: Crypturellus soui (assembly GCA_032275445.1). Classification (NCBI taxonomy): domain Eukaryota; kingdom Metazoa; phylum Chordata; class Aves; order Tinamiformes; family Tinamidae; genus Crypturellus; species Crypturellus soui. The sequence goes on from JAUBNY010000002.1 coordinate 2,679,749, forward strand.
CGGCTCTCTGCGCTCTCCGCGGCGCTGCGCGGCTCTGCGCGGTGTTCCGCGGCTCTGCGCGGTGTTCCGCTGCGCGGCGCGGTGCGGAGCGGAGCGGCGGGCGCGCGGCGCACACAGTGGGGCGGGCGGGCGGGCGGGCGGGGGGGGGTCAGTAGCGTCAGGCTCCCATGGCGTCACTATTGACGTTTCGCATTCCAGCCGCTCTATGGAGAGGCCGCTAGGGCTCCTCTCGCATAAATGACGTTCCGAGCAGGGGAGAGGGAGAGCAGCGAGGAGAGGAGGCTCCTTCCTCTCCGGCGGCGCCGCGGAGCACACGCGCTCGCACGGGCACGCGGGGACCCGGGGACCGGGGCTCTCTCCCGCCGCGGCCGCGCACGGCGGCCACGGGCGCCTGCTCGCTCGCTCGCTCGGGAACGGGCTCCCGCTTTCTCCAACTCGTGGCATCCTTTTCCATGACTCGGGATAACGCGCCCTGCTCTGCTGCGGCCGCCGGGAACCTCGGGGGTTTTCTCTTTACAACCGCGCCGCTGGACAGCGCCTGCATACACGTTTAAGGAAAGGGGCATTTACAAACTAGATGTAAAGACGGAACCTCCACAGCAATCAAGTACGTATATGAACGGGAGAGAGCGAGAGTGCGATGGGTTTGCACTTGGTAGAAGTTGTGCCGCCGGGGTAGATGCTCGCGGAGTGACAGCTGGGCGCGAAGGACCGCGCTCGCGGCCGCTCATGTGCGCGGCCGCGGCTCGAACCGAAACTTTACCTCTCTTTTCTTTTTTCTTTTTCTTTCTTTCTTTTTTTTTTTTTTTTTCCTTCTTACTTTATCCCCACGTGGACGATCACTTGCTGCTCGGTGCTCGAGCCTCCCCTGCTGCTGCTCTGCCCCCCTCGCATGCCCATAGCACGAGCACGGCCGCTGCTCGCCGCCGGCAGAGCTGGGGTTGTGGAATAAAGCCCCAGCCGGTACTAAGGTATTTCTGCTGGTTGTTGTCATGGAAATGATGCTGCCGCCGGCGGCGGGGAGTTTACAACAGCGCTCGTGATGAATGGCAGCAATTTGTCTTCCTCCTTTAGCTGCGCTCGGAGAATAGGAGGTTTTGTTTGCACAAGTTAGAGCTGTCTAATAGGGACGGTGGGGCAGGTTGATCTAATCTCTCCTCGGGAGAGCGCAGACCGTAGGCAGCCCGGAGAGCTCTCGGAAGGGGTAATTGTTGGAATGTGGCACATTATACTGAAATGAGACGGGATCCTCGCGAGGCACGTCTGCCTGGCCTCTGCTTCCGAAGAAATGTGCGCTTTTCCCTTCGGAGGTCAGGAACTGTAATCACAGGCGGCAGTGCCCCAGCACGTGCGCTGCAGCGCGGAGCGGCTGAGCCGCGGCGCCCGCCTCGCCTCGCGCCGCGCCGCGCGGACCCCGCGCGCTCCGCGCTGCCCGCGGGCCGGGAAGGGAGTCCCGGGCTTGGAGAGCATCGAGGAGGCGCCGGCACCGGCACCGGCACCGGCTGCGCTGTGCCGGGGCCCGGCGTCGCGACGGAGCTATCGCGACAGGTCTCGGGCAGCGGCCCAAGGCGGAGGTGTGGATGGATCACCTGCGTGGCGCTAGCTAATAACGCTATTTTTAAACTGGCCTTTTTGAAACGATGGACTTCGCACGAGAGAATTTCCCAAAGGAAAAGGCGGAAAGTGCTGTTTTCTGTCGGGGATTTGGTGTGTTGGGATTGGATGTCTTTTTTTTTTTTTTTTTTTTTTTCAGGGGAAAAAAAAGTTTAGGAATGAATCGCTAACTTTTATCCAAGCTACTTCACTTGATTACATTCTTCGCCCTATTTTTCTCTCCTCCGTGGAGACTGTTGTATGTTGGAGTCAGGCTCCATTAAAACAATGGACTGAAGCAGACCAGACGGTTTCTTCGGAGGTGAAACTAGTCCCAGCTCCTGGATATTTGCTGGAGCGGCCGTGCGCCTCGGAGCGTTCCCAAAAAAATCGCGAGCTACCCAGCAGTGGAAATATAACTTGAAACTTTTAATTGAATGGAGCGTCCCCTTTCGCGGTCCCTCCCGGGTAAATGAAGGTTTCGAAACTCAGCTGAAGAAGTCACAATCACAATGGAGTATTTCACGGTTTCCTCCTCATATTACAGGGTGGGGAGGGGTGTCACTTGGGGCTGAATGTAAAGTGCACGGAGGAAGAAAAGAGCTTTGACAAGGGTAGTTATTTCCTCCTAATTTACAGCCCTTAAGGCTCTGTGCTCCTGGCTCAGGCGTCTGCAGTCCGGAGGGGTGTTGCATGTTTAAAAGCGCAGTGAATGTCTCTAGGTAACCGCCGGCTCAGGGGGAGGAGAGGAGCCCTAGGGCGCCCGGAGCACTGTGAGAAGCAGCCGCACGGGAGCTTGGCCCGAGCGCGGGGAGGGAACAAAACCAGCGGGGGAGACAAGGGATGAGCTAATGATCATCTCACAGCCCCGCGCCCGGGGCGGCATTAGGAGACGGAGAGCGCAGGAGTGGGGAGAGCTCCGGGCGCTCCCGGGGCGCATTCCCGGCGTAGCCCCCGCCGCTCCGAGCTGTCCGCGGGGGGCGAGCGCTCCGCGCTCCCGGTGGCCCCGCGAGCCCTGGTGGCCTCGGGCCGGGACCGAGCGTTTCTGTGTCGCTCCCGCGCTCCGCGCCGCCTCGGGGCAGCCGGGCTGCAGACGCCGGGACCGGCCGCATCGGTAGGAAACCCCGCACACGAAGTGCCGCCCCCGAGGCCGGTCGCTACCTCGCGCTTCCAGCCTTGCTCCTGACCGCCCCCCCCCGGAAAAGAAACTTGCTGCTCCGCGGGCGGCCGCGCTGCCAGGGAGCATCCCTGGATGCGCCGCCACTCCGGGGAGATGCTGCTTGCTGGGGCAGCTCCTGCCCCGGCTCAGCTCTGCCCTGGTGCCCCCCAACTCCGAGCCCCTTAGCAGAAGGCAAAGGAGCGAGCACGAGCAGGGCGCCTCCGCTTCCCCTGTCCTTTTATCCACTTTGATTTTCTTCCTTTTGTGTGATGGGGAAGCGAGTGGGGTTGGGGCAGGGAAAAAGAAGCAAAAAGAGAAGGCGCATCCCAAGTAGCCTCTGTCTTTCCCCCTCGGAGCCAGGTGGGCTCTCGCCGTGCGACCGCGGACAGGGAGCCGGCCCCGCGCGCCCCGCGCTGCGCCCGGGGGCTCCCCGCTAACTGCGCCCTCCTCTCCCGCCGCCCCACAGAGGCCGGGTCGGAAGAGCGCCCCCCGCCGAGGCCAGCCCCCCAGCCCGGCGCCGCAGAGAGCTCCGGGCCGGCACGGAGCCCGCCGCCCGCGCCGCCCCTCGCCGCCGCCTCCGGCCGGACACCCAGCCCCACCATTCAGCGAGCAAGATACCCTCCAGGTAAGGCCCGGGCCTCCCCGGCGGGGCAGGGGGAGCGGGGCGCGCACACGGGGCGCTCATCGCCCTTGAGCGCCTCTCCCCACGTTTCCCACCTTCCGCGGGACCCCCCTGCCACCTCCTTTGGCTTTAGCGGAGTCCGAAAAGGACTTCGCGCCATTGAGAAGGTCCGCGTCCAGTGACGCCTTTAGCCTTAGCATGACTTGATCCCTGGGAATTGCAAGTTCCAAAGCCCAAGATGTGTAAACATTTAAAGGAGCAAATTGCGAGCGAGTGGGTGGGATGCTAATGTGTTTATGAAGAACAGCGCTTGTTTCGTGTTGAACGGCGCATCTCTTAGGTCAAAGCTTTGCAAAGATTTCACAAGGGGTAATAGCGCTCAGTGTTCCTCCCCTGTCTTTTTTTCACTCATTCATTTTGGCTCTGGTGACATACGCTCCTCAATGTGCCCGCATTTTTTTTTTTCCAGTATTATTGGGCAAAGAAAGAAAGGCAAATTCCCAGGTATTTACATCCCGGGGTAGTTAGTGTTGGTGCTCTAAGTGGAAAATCAGGGGTTGGAACCGGCCGGTCTAATGCGCTCCAGAGCGCGAAGAAGGAGGAGCCCTGCAGACCGCAGCAGATTCGGGCGCGGGCGGGATATTCCTCCAAGCCCCACTCAGCTCGGGCTGGTTTGCGGCTCCTTCTGAGTCCACTTTGAAGCGGATTCAGGGACATAACCCCCGTCATGCTCCGAAGAGCACCCTGTTAGGAGAGAAAAAAAGCAAACAAACAACCCCCAACCAAACAGCAACAAAGGGTGAAGATCTGTTGTCCTGAACTCCTGCTCATTTTCAGAGCAAGCAAGAAACCTCTTCGTTTTTTTTTCTTCCCCTCCACGGGAGTGTGTACAAACACCTCCATTTGTGGCATTATCTGCCTGCTCCTTCAGTTGCGTTTCCCAGTCAGGTCTCAGTAGAGGTGCATGGATCGAATTTATTTCCCTTTTTATTTGATTAAGCACTGATCAGCATAATTTAACAGATGGTCCTTAAACTGATGCATGATAGTAATAGGAATTGGCATGACATCTGTGTACATTGACTAACATGTACAGAAATTGATAGTAAAAAGGGAGATAATATATATATATATATATAAGATTGAGAGATGAAGTTTGTGAAAGTGGATTCCTGCTATATTTTCTGTTGAAGTACTTGGATTTACACGCAGAAAGGTCTTAGCAATTTTGGAAAACAAAGGCACTATTTTTCTCTCACTTTTAGCATTTTTTTCTATGAAAGAATAAAGTTCTGAAGGGTTTGTGATACGATAATTGAAATGTGGTTCATAGTTTAGATATGTTGGCAAAGCAGGCAAAAGAGAATTAGAAGTTGATATAACACAAATTATTTGGATTGTTGCATGACACATTCGGATTAATACTTTAAAAGTGAAGGTAGTTCTCAAATTACTGAGGTAAACCTCATATTTTTAATGCATTTTTAATATGAATTGTTTAACAAGTGCCTTTGGAATATAAATTACCATGATTAAGAACAGATAAACAACACTTAATTTTGATACAAATTTTCTCCCCTGATGATAATATTACTTCTGTTTCAGTTCTTTGGATAAGAGAATTTGTACTAACTGATGGAAAAAAAAGCATTTTATTCCTGTGTTGTGGAACTGAAACTCATCATACGCTCTTAGTTTTGGTTGCAAATAGTGAGCAAGAATCTAACAAAGTTTAATCAAGCAAACTTCAAATGGATTTCAGACTTGGGTCCTCATTTCTTGTGAACAGCAAAGGAAAGCAGACAGTAAGAACATGAAGGAAAAACACAAGTCTCTATAGGCAGTGACTGTATTTCCACAACCATTCCAGCTATCAGTGAACTACATTAACTTTCATGACTAATGGGGGAAAAAAAAGGCAATTGTATTGTCAGCCTAACCCTTGCTTTTTTATAAAAATAGAAATACTTTTTCCCTTACATTTTTGAAAATTTGGCAATGCATTGTACCACCCATTTATTTTTTAGTAGAATGTTACACCACCTATAAGCCTTAAAACTAGTTAGACAGCAACCTAGATTTATTATCTGACCAGAAATATGCTTTGAAGAGCAACCGTCGGGTTGAGTAAGCAAAATTGATGTTTGCAAGTCCTAAGCAGAAAATACTGTGACTTGAGTTGTTTCTTTGACCTGACATACATTGTAGAAGTTCCTTTTAAAATAAATGTAATTTCTAATATTACACATTTGATAATCTACCCTTCATGAAAATTTTATGGCACAGGTGCACACATACAGAGATAGATTTAGAGTCATAAATTGTTTTCATTACACTTATTGACACCTGTATGTATTAAGCAGATCTAGGGCAGTTCGAGATGAATTTTACTCTCACTGACACTGGGTATAAATCTGAGTTACTCCAGTGACTAAATGAGAGCAGGGTGCCTAATATTTAGTCAAACCTAGTACATATTTTTGTATTGAAAGACAAGGAGTTAAAGCTAATTTATACTTCCCATGGCGCGGCGAGCACGGGAGTTGGGTGTCCAACTGAGCTCCGTGAAATGCGGGAAAGCTTCAAAGCAAGAAGTCAACAGGGGTTGAAGGGCCGCCCCGAGTGCCAGGCTTGTTGCTAACGTCCCCCTTTGCCCTTGCAGATATGCCCTGTGTGCAAGCGCAGTATAATCCTTCACCACCTGGTTCAAATTATGCGGCTCAGACCTACGCGTATGGCTCGGAGTATAGCTCAGAGATCATGAATCCCGACTACGCTAAGCTGACCATGGACCTGAGTAGCACCGAGATCACTGCCACCGCCACCACGTCCCTTCCCAGCTTCAGCACCTTCATGGAGGGTTACTCCGGCAGCTATGAGCTCAAGCCTTCCTGCCTCTACCAAATGCAATCCGCCGCCTCCTCCAGCCAGAGGCCCCTCATAAAGATGGAAGACACTCGGCTTTCTTCCTACCAGCAGTCCCTACCGCCGTCGGCGGACGAGGGCATGCCCAGCACGTCCATGTACTTCAAGCAATCCCCGCCCTCAACGCCCACCACCCCCGGCTTCCCTCCTCACCAGAGCCTGTGGGACGAGCCCCCGCTGCCACCCACGCAGAGCTGCCTTCCTGCCGGCCACCTCATGGACGCTGCCCCCATGAAGACGGTGCCTCCGCGCTTCCCGCTCTTCCACTTCAAGCACTCGCCTCCCCACACGCCCGCCGCGGGCGCCCACATGTGCTACGACCCTGCCTCCTTGAGCCTGCCCCTGGGACCGGACAGACCCATGGCCGGCCAGGCCTCCATGGAGAGCCATTCCTACGGGCTTCCCTTGGCCAAGAGACCCGGCACGCTCGCCTTCCCGCCGCTCAGCCTCAGCGCGAGCACCTCCAGCCTCATGGGCGAGAGCAGCGGCGGCAGCAGCGGCCTCCCCTCGCCGCCCAGCCGGAGCTCCTCGTCCGGGGAGGGCACCTGCGCCGTGTGCGGGGACAACGCCGCCTGCCAGCACTACGGCGTGCGCACGTGCGAGGGCTGCAAGGGCTTCTTCAAGGTGAGAGCTCGGAGCGCGCGCGTGCGCCCGTGTCTGGCTCCTCTTCCCACCTCCCTCCACCCCTGCCCTCACCACCCCACCGCTTCCTTTGGCTGTGGAGGGGCCGGCCCCGGGCACAGAGCTGCCAGCAGCGACGCTCTGTGGGGCTGCGTGAACACCCCGGCCAAACCACAGGGCCAAATCAAGCCCTCCCTAGGAAGAAATGGCCAGATGTAGCCCCAGGTGAGGAACGGCCACAGTGCTCAACCGGGTTAACCGAGTCCATGAGCGTTGCTCGGTGGAGCCCAGGTCACCTGCAGCAGAGGTGTCTCCAGGAGTATGTGCTGCTGACTAGATTTATTCTCGAGCTAAATTCATCCGAAGAAAATCTGTCCTTTTGACAAATTGCATTTTTATTTAGACCCCAACCTAAATTAAACCTTGTTTTAAATAAGAAATGCAGAAGTCTTAAAGGCTGTTGAATATCTTGAATATGAATGGTGCCATTTGTTCATTTGCACCAAAGAAGATACAAGTGAGGAGGGCAGTAAATATAATGCAGGAAGGAAAAGGGTTTAATGCATGAAATAAACCCCAATATTCATGATTTGATGTGGTTGCTGCTTCATTGATGCTCTTCAGTTTAGGAGCCAAGTAAGTTCTTCTCAGCTGAAGGTAGCAGAGCAGTTTAGTGCCTCCAAGTTAGTTTTGCAAGTTAGAAGATTTTAAAGCTGAAGGGTAACACTGGTAATTTACATAAAGCAGCTTCTCAGAGGAAACTTTCTGCTTTTGTTTTTTAGATGCATTTGCCCTTTGCTTTTAGATTTGAGTGCTTGATCATTTTCTTCCAACAAATTTAGATTTTTATTTATTTATGTTTTTTAGAAATAGCTCAAGTGAAAAAAATGGGATAAGCTTGGGGTGGAGGTCTGTATAGTACGTTTAAGATTTGATAAATTGGAATTTGGCGTGATAAATTTCTTTCTGCAGGGCTAGTAGGCATGCTGCTGTTTCGATTAAAGATTTCCCAAATGTGATAGTTAAAAAATACTTGTGGGAGGAAGGGTTTTTAACTTTTTATTTCTAGTGCACACAGAACTGCTAACAATACTTAGTAATAATATATTTTTTTCCTTAAAAATAATAGTAAATTTAAAAAAATCCCATAGAACTTACGTGTTATTTAAATATAATTAGAAAATGAAACACAACCTGGAAATAGCAGCTAGTATGGGCCCGATGCTGACCCAGTGGAAATCAGTAGCATATGCTATTAATTTAGAATGGGAGCAGGATCCAATGCCTATTCTGCAATATTTTTCTTTTTTTTTTAAGAGAAATGTACAATTTTTATTTTCAAAGAACAATGAATTATGTTTGTTGCCTCTCTCATACTTATTTCTTTGAAGCTGTCTATTTTAAAAAGAAAACAAATTATGAAATGACATTTTCCATGAATTTAATTGCAGTGAAACATTTAATACCAAATGTCAAACTGATGGATTCATTTTGGTTATGATGTCTTTGCTATTAAGCCTTTTGTACTAAGATATTTATTGTTCTGTCTTTGATTTTAAGTGCAAATATATATATATTTTGCATTAATTTCTATTACATTTTTCAAGGTTTACCAGGTTATAAAAAAATTATGTATAGACTTTATATGTATAGATTTTAGAATGTATAGACTTTAAATATTTTTTAGAGTTATTTAAATGTATATAACTACAGTGTAATTCCATCTGTTTTTTTTTTTTTTTTCCCCAAGTCAGGTTAGTTTTCTCAGAATATTTAATTAATACCATTGGTAGGGTTTCTGATACTTTTATATTCTTCCCTGATGATTTTAAAAGCTAACCAAACCAGTTATTGTGGTATTTGACTAACAATAGTGATAGCAATAGAAGTACATCACAGATCATTTTGATTTTATTTTAATAAGGTCAGCAATAATCAAGGGAATGAACCAAGTAGAAAATTGTTCCCAAAGGGATATTAAAAGCGGAGATAATCTAATCCCCAAAGGTAGATGCGATGACCTGGTAATTTCAGATATGATTTTATCATTCAAACTTGCCTGTCTCCAGAGACTTGCTTCAGAACAATCCTAGATGATTTTCATTGTCAGCAGCTAATACTAATAAAATTGTTTTTCCTGCAGGCTAGTGTGTTAGGAAATTAATTTTATCTAATTATATGAATTGCACTGTCGCTTTTCATGTTGTAATTAAAATACATTTTGTCAGGTTCTAAGTCGTTCAAGAAAGTATCAGTTTACTATTTTTGTGTTGTATTTTTTTCAGAGAACTGTTCAGAAAAATGCAAAATATGTTTGTCTGGCAAATAAAAACTGTCCAGTAGACAAGCGACGTCGTAACAGATGCCAATACTGCCGATTTCAGAAGTGTCTCAGTGTCGGCATGGTTAAAGAAGGTAAAGACTATTGCTATTATTATTTTGACCATATAAATACCACATTTAATCAATATATGTCTGTCCGTGGATGTGGATTTCTTTATGATGAATTTGACAGTGATGGAATTCATGACTTACCCCCTCCAAATCAGGTATTTTGTAATAACATATAAAGCTTTTTCTTTTCATCCAGGCTGTAGGGCTATCATATTTAGACTTTTGGGGACCCCAGAGCTCAAGAACAGCAAGGCCATGGGAAGATAATTTGATGCTATCCAAAATACTCCCTTTAGTAATTTTGCACAGCATTCAGTAGTGCTGTATGTGTGCTGTATATAAATATCATATTATCTCAGAAAGGGGCTTCATTTCATTTTTTTGCTTGCATTTTTACATAGAATCTTGCCTCATTCCCATAAGGTGATTGTAAATTGCAACTAAATTAAATGGAAATACTATGAACTCATTGGTCCCAATCATGCAAGTGTTTATATATGTAAGTAATATTGTGTGAGAAGTCCTATTGCAAAGACTGGCGTGGGTATTATGGCCTGTATAAAGTGACCATATGCTTAAAAAAAATTAGAATTGCTTTGAGTGAATGATTCTTCTGTATAAAACGTGCATGAGTAGTGCTAACATTAAGATTTGTGTTGTCTTTCAGTAGCAGAGCTGTGTGCGTACATGTACATACAGGCACATAGACACTTGCTGAAAACAAAGCAGGAGCACTGGGAACATGGCTGGGTTTTGAGCAAGCCGTTACATTGCTCCTTATCAGCATAAGGCTGATGTAATTGGTATCATTTGTAGTTCTTGGCATTTAAATTATGCACCAACAGCATATATTGAAAATGATTTTTTTCCTTTTTTTTTTTTTTTTCCTTTTGCTGCGCTGGTCATCATAAGAGAAGCAGGTGTTCGTTCTGCCCTTTAGTTTGCCGCCGTCTTTGCCACTGACTCCCTTCTTTTTCACGTAGTTGTCCGCACGGATAGCCTGAAGGGGAGAAGAGGTCGACTGCCTTCCAAACCAAAGAGCCCCTTGCAGCAGGAACCCTCACAGCCCTCGCCGCCTTCTCCTCCCATCAGCATGATGAACGCCCTCGTCCGAGCTTTAACTGATTCCACTCCCAGGGAGCTTGACTACTCCAGAGTAGGTGTCTCTCTTCTTGTTTTGTTTTTGGCATTTGTGAGCTGCATTTCTATTGAGCAGTGGGTTTGCTAAAATGAGCATAATTGTGAAATTGGGAGGAGAGTGGGAATTTATCCAGGCAGCCCTGTCTAGCCATGGTAGGTGGACAGTGACTGAAAGGATGTACATTAGTAATGTTGGTGACTACTGGTTGTGAGCGTCTGATGGCTAAGTTTAACCACAGTGTATTCCATGGGCGAGTGAATGCAGGAATGTGTGGATAAATACAGAACTCTTCACGTAAGAGGCTTCACCCAAAACCCTATCAATTACAATAAAATTGATTAATCCACCAAATTCAGGAGTGGGACCCATTTGTCCAGTATCTCAATTCCCAGCTTGTAAAGGTTAAAATCTAACAGTACTTTTCTGGTATTCAAATATAA
>JAUBNY010000002.1:2712326-2723806 GCA_032275445.1 Crypturellus soui
AGAGAAAGAGGACTAACTTGCTGGACATTCCCAGAATAAGAGAAAGATTAGTCTCATGACTGAAGTAAAAGATATCAGTTCTGAGGCTAAACTGCCACTTGCCCTAGCCAGTTGTTTACATACCCAATAACAAAGAAGTTCAGAAAAGAACAGGTAGAGATATTATGCTAGTATTACCCTAATTTGGAAAGTAAGACAGTAAATAAAACCAACTACAGTATAATTATACTCCAAGCTAGTAAAAAATACTAGATAAATATAGAAAAGTTATAGAACCACCTGAAGTCTCCGCAGTAGACTGCAGGTGAAATCAATTGTTTCTTTCTAATTTAGAAAGATTTTTGTATGTTAGTAGCAAAAAAAAAATAGTATTTGAATACCAAATTTAGTCTGACCAGCATTTGCTTTACGTATGTATTGTGAAGGTAAATAGGTTTTTAGATTAATGTCTCATGACATATCAAGGAAACAAGAATTTCTCTAGGTGCTAAATTGCTGCATTTTTAATGAGCTGCTAATTGAAACAAGGAAGAATTCTTATGTTTGATATGGAAAACTTAATGAAATACTTATGAAACTGATGAAAACTTATGAAAAAACCAAACAAAGGATTTATTTTATCAGGAAAGACATTCAAGTAAAAAGTGAAGCCTCATTCCGCATTTCAGCAAATGAAAAGATGAGCTAACATGAACACATAAAGAAAGAGATTAATGAGAAGTCTTGCCTCATAAATATATATTTTTCTTCCTGCTTTTGGAGAAAAGAATGAGCTGTGTTAGCTTTCCTAGTTTCTGAAAATACTTCCTGTTGCAATTTACTGAAAGGGTTAGTTTTGAATGTAGCACCTTAGAAAAAAAATTGGAACATGGAGCCCTCAAGTTTTGGAATTTTATTTTCATCACTTAATTTTGTTTCCCAAACTCTTAATTTCAAAGGGCCTAATCAAACTCATAGCATGGCTCCTCACACAGTTGCAAACTGTGCTAGACTCAAGAATTTTCTCAATGAGTAATTTATTAGATGAAGTTTCCCACTTGCTGTGCAGAGCCTTGCAATCTGCTTTTCATCTGATTTCTAAAGGAAACTCTTGTGGATTACTGGTCTTTTGAAATTAAGGAGTTTAGGAACAAATTTAAGTCATGAAAATAAAATTTCAAAGCTGAAGGGCTCTGTTTTCAGATTTTACGGAACTTTATCTGAGAGAACTGCAGTGGAAAGTATTTCCAGCAACTGGGCAAACTAACGCAATTCAGTCATTTGGAAAAAAAAAAGAACCAGGACTCAATCTGTTGCACATTCAGACAAGGAATCACGTCCATTTTTTATTAGGTCTTCTGTCTAGAAGGTTTTAAATAAAAGACTTCTCAAAATAAGTTCTCAAGAATGGCTGAACCTGAGAGACTAGAAGAGATTTCATGAACTGAAAGGAAGCCTTCAAATTCCCTTGCAAAACATCAGGTTCCTGGAAGAAAAACAAAACAAAACAAAACAGAACAAAAATAAACTCTCACTTTATTCCATACCTTCAAAGAAGCTTCCTTGCATGAGTTCGAATTTTTAATTCTGAATATAATATGTAAAGGTTATGGAATCATGCTGCTGGACTTCTAAGGACAAAAACAACCATAGAAATCTCTTAAGTGCAGTGGAAAATGCTGCTTGATGTTAGCATTTTCCAGATCTCTGCAGTGCATTCTTCCTCTCACATCTTAGGTAAAACACGAGGCCTGGATCAGTAAGGGCAACTGTGTAATTTCAGCTTCCCAAATGACATAAGGCTTCTTCAGTCAGAAGTAGTCATAGTAGGCCTGCCTGCTTCTTCCTGTTGCATCACCTTCCCTTTCCTCAGACCAGTGTAAATATTTGTGTGTGTTCAAGGTGAAAACCACTAAGTAACTGATCCAGGTTAAAAGTTTTTATTTTCCCCATTTTTTTCCAACCTGGTCTACAGTGCTAGGAATATACACTTATATTCTAATTTGCTGTCAGGATACTTCGGCCTAATTTTCAGATCTGCTGATACTATATTATCAAATGGTCTTCATTCTTTCAGATATTTTTTGCTATTTTAATGACAGTGGCCTGTAGAACTCCCAACTGAAATATGGGGCACATTGTGCCAAGTGCTTTTCACATCCATAATTGGAGACAGCCTCTCCTTTGAAGGCAGTTAAATGTGATTGAACAAGAAAAAAAAAAAAAAAAAAAAAGTGTTGTAATTACCATACAGATAGAGCTCTTAAGCACAGGTGCATTTGGTGATTTTTGGGAATGCTGGAAAAGTCAAGGATGTCTGGACTCCACCATTTAATTACAAAATAAAATTTAAAATGACAAAAAAAAAAAAGCCTTTCCCTTCTTATGAGTCAGCATATTTTTTCAAAATAGGGCATTCCAACTAACAGTTGTCAAACTGTGTAGGGATGCTCCAACCTGACATATTTAGTACTTTCTTCCCACAGCTCTCACAGAAGCATACAGACGTCAGCTTCAATCAGACTCAGTTGGGACCGCAAAACCCAGCAGGATCAGAGGCCTAGGATACATGTTAAGATGGTCTAGCAAGTAAATCCTCCAAAACTTATTGCATGTTCTGCACCTTAAGGGAGACACAGGGGGCTGCAAAGGGCAGTGTTTCTAACAGGCTGCCCTAAACTATCAGTTTAGTAATACATTCAGTAGTGTTTTTAAGCTTTCTTGGTCATTCCTAAACCCTTAGAACTGCTCCGAGGTGCATCGCACCGCTCTGAACGCTGCAGTCCCCTCTGCTGTGAAAGGCTGTCTGCCGGTCAGTGGAGCCCAACCCCGGCTCACTAACCTGCGTGGCACAGGATGTAAGGCAGAGGCTGTTACTGTAGCTCTCCACACAGCGATTGCTATCAGCATAGGTGGGAAGCAGGAGGAAACAGACTGGTTTTGCTTACTTACTATTAGGAAAGTGGCCCATATGATCAGACCATTTAAAAGACTGGTTTCAAGAAATTCTGTAAGACCAGAATAACATTTTTTAGTGAAAGGCTATTCATTATTTGGAAGTTGCAGACATTCACAATCACAGAGGGGGTTCATTTTATGGACTGAGAAACTCTATGGAGCACTGTGCTAAGGAGCACTGTGCTAGTTCCAAAAGACAGCCTGGGCATGGCAGTTGCTGTACAAGTTGCTGTACAGTATAAATAATATGTACAGTAATATTACTATTACTGTATATTTTTCACCTGGGGAGGAATAACCCCAGGCACCTATACAGATTAGCAGCTCCGCGGAGAGGGGTTTGGGAGTCCTGGTTGACAACAGGTTAACCATGAGGCAGCAGGGTGCCCTCGTGGCCAAGAAGGCCAGTGGGATCCTGGCTGCATGAGGAGGAGCGTTGCCAGCAGGTCGAGGGAGGGGATCCTGCCCCTCTGCTCGGCTCTGGTGAGGCCGCACCTGGAGTACTGGGGGCAGTTCTGGGCTCCCCAGTACAGGAGGGACGTGCAGCTCCTAGAGAGGGTGCAGTGGAGAGCCACAAAGATGATTAAGGAACTGGAGCATCTATTAAATGAGGAAAGACTAAGCAAGCTGGGCCTGTTTAGTCTGGAGAAGAGAAGGCTGAGAGGGGATCTTATCAACGTGTACAAATATCTGAGGGGAAGATGTAATGAAGATGAGGCCATACTCTTCTTGGTGGTGGCCAGTGACAGAGCAACAGGTAATGGGTATAAATCAAAACACAGGAAGTTCCATCTCCACATAAGGAAGAACTTCTGAGGGTGACAGGGCCCTGGCACAGGCTGCCCAGAGAGGCTGTGGAGTCTCCTTCTCTGGAGATCTTCCAAACCCGCCTGGATGCCACCCTGTGCCACGTGCTCTGGGTGTCCTTGCTGGAGCAGGGGGTTGGACTAGATGATCTCTAGCGATCCCTTCCAACCTCATCCATTCTGTGATTCCACGATTTATATTCCAAATTCTGTTTCCTGCTGATTGCTCTAAATCTTCTTTGATTTTTTTCCCCACTGAGGCCTTCCACACAGGCCTCTCTTCAGTGACTTTCCTCTTGTGCTACTTCATCTTTCTGGTGCCTCCCCAGCTACTGGAGCATGTAGCTTTCATCTTGATTTCATTGCCAGTTGTCCGTATTCAGAGATTCAGCATAACTTACATGTTAGCACACACTGATATTTTTGTTTCTTAGGATTATGTCATGCTAATCTGCACCTGTGTTACTCATGACATATTTCCCCTCATGTCTCTCACCTTCAGCTGTGCCCTATGTTACATATGACTTATTTCCCCTCATGTCTGTCACCTTCCTCTCCTACGTTTGTAACTTCTTGATGTTTCTGCTCTAATTTGAATCCCTCTGTGGGCAATCCAATCTTCCTTAGGATTCTTGGGTGGATGTAGACCCACGGGATCCTATATAACTTCTGTGAGAACAGAGCTTCAGAAGCACTTGGTAATTGTGAAGCCCTGGCTAGCAAGTCTCTATGCAAGACAATTTCTACAGTTTTTAATTTGATGCCTTCTACCTTTTAATGCTTGTAGGTCTTTCTATCACTTATTTTGTTTCCTTAGTGGAAACATATGGCCAACGCTCAAGTTTGGCCCAGGCACCCACCTCTTTTTCCAGATTTTTCAGAATATCAGTGAAATCATTGGAAAACTCTGAGGTTTATTTTGATATATATTGCACTTGCCATTTATGTCATGCACTACCTTTCAGTGACAGTCATTCCAACCCCAACAGTCGTAGAGGTGTGTCATTTTAAAATCAAGTTTCTGTCTCCATCTTCATGCACGGACAGCCTCAAAAGCATAAACCAAGTAACTGCCAAGATTCAAGATGAATACCAATCACAGGAAGCAAGAAAGACTAAAGTTCATCCTGTCTCTTCCAACTCTGCAAAATTTAAAATAAACCAACTGAGATTCATCTACAAACCACAGCTTACCAGTCCTTCTCTAAGCTTTAGGTAATGCGCTCTGAACTATAGCATGATCATAGCTTGGTCTGCAATAAAAGGAAGATGATTTGAAGACTTGAAAATACTAAATCTAGCTCTGGTTAAAAATGTCAGACCCTTCTAAGCTTGGGATGTAGCTCTCTGGCATCGTGTAGATGAGTATTGAGCTTGGGTAGCAGTCTCACTTGCTGCGAGCGAGGCAGCTATTACAACGGAGATATGTTAAACCCTTGCCTGTCAAACAGGAAAACATGGGAGTTTTCAGTAGTACCGTCAGCCTCTGTCATGTTGCCTGCAGAAATGCTGAACAGTTCAAGCTGTTCCATTTCTGGAATATACCCTTCCCAGGTACCAGCCTTCTTTCATACCCTTTTCCTCCATTTCCTTTGTTCTATGGAAAGACGCTTGAAACTAGTATTTTAAAACTATTACTAAACTTTTACTATTACTAAACTAAAACTATTACTCTGACTTTTTAATGTGTATGTATATTTTGAAGAGTTTACTTTGATAAGGGAAGCTAGATGTTGGTATCAGCATTCTTTATTAAAACTACTTTTTAATGTGGAACTTGAAAGTCAAGAAATAGCATATCTGCTTTACCTTTTTCTCACCTCTTCCCAGGATTTATTAATTCCAGATACACAAAGTACTGGGCACAGAATTGAAGATGCAATTCTATGCTGAGAAAAGAGAGTACTGAAAAAGAGCCACACATATACAAGGTGGCAGATTTACTGTTATAACTGAATCTATCTACAATTATGAAGATATCAAAGATCTGTCAAGATTTGTTACTGATATAAGACATCGGAATGTCAAGTTTATTCACAAAATTAAAATGCTTAATTTAAAAGCTACTTAAATGAACTTAAATGAAGTATTAAATTTATTTTGATACTTTCTTATTTTGCATTAAATATATTGCTTTTAGGAAAAGGAATGAGAATGCTGCAATACAGAGTTTTTTGTATCAACATGAAATAATAAATAAATAAAATAAGTAAAGCTGAATAAGATAATTTTCCCTGTTTGTAAGACATGAAGTGCAAGTTTATACATAGGCTGAATGAAAAGGCAAAGTACACAGTCTGGAAATACTCTGAGTTCTGATGCCCTTTCAGAAGTGATTTACAGCTATCTTGTTCCATATTTTGTATCCAATTTATGTGGAGAAAAAAAAAGTGCCAAACTAGTTGTCATACATGATATCCAAGGGATTTATTTTTCTCCTAGAGAACTTACATCAACTTGAAATGCCCCTTGCAAATGAAGAATCCTCTCATGTTGCCCATAGGAAGAAAGGACTAAACAAAACAATAATACCTGAGATATCATGGGTTATATCTCCAAGGGACAAATATTTGTTTCTTCCAGATAATTTATATCAACATATAATGTCCATTACCTATTTTTTACTGTCTTTACTGAGAAAGGGCAATTCATTGTACCAGTCTACCTGTGCCTTGGAGAATCATGAACATGACAGCTGGAAAGAAGGAAAGCTCTGCAGAACTTCCAGCAATGACTTTAATTATCTATGGAGCAGTTTCTCCTTCAAACTCCAGTTGCTCAGCTCTTTCTTAGGTACAGTTGTTGGACAGCCGCTGCTCTTCATGACAGCAACCGTTCTGACGGAGCGGTCTGTCTTGGGCCGAGTCCTCCCGGGAGCACTGCAGAAAGCTCTCCAGCTTCCAGGCTTCCGCGTGGAAATGACGACAAAAGGCTCTCTTGCTTCATACCCTTCTCTGTAACTTCAGAGTCTCTGAGGTCCTCTCGGCACTGAATTTGCGACAAAAGTTATTCTTCATACCTTGGGCCTCAGACTGCTGTAGTCTGTTTAACTGTTTGCACAGAACTCTCTCGATAACATACTTCTTAATTTGCTTCAGTGTACCCAAGCACTGTTTTAGCATTAATTATTTGTTAGCGCAATTAGCTTTAGCTGTTGGGTGCAAGCAAAGCATTTGGTAACCTGGCTTTAGTACCCATGCGGGGCAGCTACAGAGAAAGGCTCTGGACTCCACGCAGTGCAGAAGAAATCCTATGCTGGCTTTTGCTAGGCAGAGCCTGCAATGTGCCAATTTCTGTTTCCCCATGTATTATGCATCCCTGCCTAGAGCACCATAGGGACCACAAGCGAAATGTGATTGGAAATGATTTTGATTTCTAGCTTAATTCAACAAAACACTTGTAGAGGTTTCTAAAATGTAGGGACTTTTTTAAAAAGATAACTGATTGCCATCACATGAATTAAAAATGGCATTTAACAGTGACTTTATATTTCAAAAGTACTGAAATATTAGCAGATACACTACGTGCATAAATGTAACATGTTTCATCTTCTCTATCTAATCTGAGAGGCTCGTATTTTCCATCCACCCACTCGGGCATACAGTTATTCATTAGGAACAAAAATGAACTGCATACCTTAAATATATTCAGATTATTGTAAAACTTCCTAGACCTTGATACCAGAATTACCAAAGTAAAAATATCTGTCTCTGCCTCAAATGATAGATGATGATAATGCAGAAATCTTTCTACTTCCAAAGCTTATACAAATACAAGGAGTCAGTTCTATTAAAAAATAAATTCCCAGTTGAACAGTTGTTGTATTTGATACATATATTTTACACACAGAGAAAAAGTAAAGTTATTTAGCTGAAGTCAAGCATCTAGAATTAGGAAGCAGATGGGCCAAGAACATTCTTCTATACTTGAAGAAACTTATTTTTGCCTTTTTCTGTGTATTAGGATAGAATTACTAATTATATGAAAATATATTTTTCCCTCCCCAGGTAAAAATCTCCCTTGTTTATTTCAAAGAACATTCTTTAAATTGTTGTATATCTGTACCATGAACCCTTATCACACTCTCTATGATTAGTCTCTGGCCTAATCTCCTAAGGAAATGCACCTCATGATCCATCTGTCCCTTAGCTCCCCACTAATAACTTTTGAACTCACTGGGCAGTTTCAACCAAATATGATAGAAAAGTAGAGGTTTGAGACATAAAAAAATTATTCAAGTTTCAGCCACACTGGGGAGGGGGGAATATCTGCCTTTTTTGTTCTCCTTGAAGGGAAGAAGTTCGATGACTTACAAACAATTATTGTCACTGCTGTGGTGGTCACTAGTGCTGTCTGATGGCCCTTTGCTTCTGCTAAGCATGCAGGTGAAACTATACCTGTTTACCTCTTCTGCTCCTGATAATACCCATACCATTATTATATGCCATTTTTATAACTGCTTTCAGCAATGTTACAGGGCTTCTAAGTCTACCAGAGAACAGTATCCATCTAGGGCATTTGGACATAGGAAAAAAGTAAAATAAAAGGTTCAGGGATGAGTCATAAATAATGGAAGAGTGTTGGGAAGAAGTCAAGAATGACAAGGAGAACAGACTAGTGGCAGACTACCCTGAAAATAGCAACGCAGAGACAAAACTAGACTATTAAAAACAAGAAGTACTTGTGTAGGTTATGGATTGGAAGACTGCAGATTTCAGAATCCCCATTAGCAAGTTTATCCTAAAACTCCACAAAAGCTTATTTCCCTATGCAAAGGATTTAGAGCCAAACTATGATCTGCCTTATGCTCCTTATTTGTGGAACTGTCAAGGCAATGGACTTCCAGAGGAAGTGCAAGCCACTTTATTTCTACTCCACTTGCATCTGTGTGCAGCCTTTTTACTAGAACTCACTATTCATAAAGAGTTTCTGGTTCTGGAATTGGATATTGCATTAATAGTGTCAGTTGGTGGGATGCCTTTGTGCTAAGTACGTGCTTTCCTATCATCTCGAGAAGCCATAGAGGGAAGAGGGCTGAAGTGAAGAAGTTCAGGAAGGACTAACTAGTTCCCCTGGAATGTATTTTGAAGACATGAATGAAGTGACATATGTATGTGTATCATTAGCATGGCTTCAGAACTCTTCCAGAGTATTTGGAGTTTAAATTGTTCTAAGGGAATCTCATTTGTAACATTCTGAACATCAACCTCTACACTGACTCCATTACCATGAATACAACAAGACTGAGTTAAACTGGCCCCTTGAAATGTCTATAGTTATCAGCTCCGAAACCATACTAGGTTTAGAATAGCATTTGAATATTCTAGGCAAACTTTCATGTGATTCATTCAAGTACTATAAGTCATTTGCAGGAGGACTAAACTCCAATTTGACAAACCCTGAGTCACAGTCACCAAACCGAGAGTTTTTGTACAGCATTAGATTAAAAATACACCAGCGTACAACTTCAACATTTGCTCTTGGTTTTTGAGACGTTTTCCTCCCACACGTCTACTTGCAATATAAAGCTGCTAGACTTCCCAGACAAACAAACTGAATCTGGACTCCCTCTTAGGTTCACTGTAGTCCTTTTTTCCCCACTGTTCGGGTTTATTGTGCCCTCACCCAGGCGTCAGCTCTACTCCCCATCTTGTCAGCCCCCAAATCTAGCCACCCTACTATATATCAAGTTTCCAGCTCTAAACTTTCTGATACTGCAACTGAAAGTGTCTGTAGCAGATTCCTTCTCTGTTTCCTAGATCTGACATTGAAGAGTGAAGTGGAGCAGTGAATGGAAGTTGCCAACACAACTTTCACAAGAGGGATGAGGATGGAGAAAAATAGTGGTAGTCCAAGTAGTGCTCCTCAGGTATTGAATGACTGCTATCCCCATCTACCTCCAAAATTTTGAAATTGTTTAGGGGAAAATAATGACAATTATTATTGTTCAGGGACAACAATAGCAAGAAACCAGGCAAATCATAATAAGTGTAGTGGTAAAGCTGTAAAGCTCATAATAAAACCCCAAGAAAATCACACTCACATTAAGAGTGAGCACTGGAACAGGCTGCCCAGAGAGGTTGTGGCGTCTCCTTCTCTGGAGATCTTCAAGACCCGCTTGGATGCAGTCCTGTGCCAGGTGCTCTAGGTGGCCCTGCGTGTGCAGGGGGTTGGACTAGATGACCTCTAGAGGTCCCTTCCAACCTTAGGCAATCTGTGATTCTATGATTTATCAGAACACTTGAGAGACCTACACAACTATATGCAAAAGGAAGCTGGATAACAGGCTTTGTGCTTAGATGCATAGAAATGTTGTCTATCGATGTGCAAGGTTGTCAGACACCCATTAAAGAACTTTTTGCCCAGCAGTCTGCCTGTCTGTAGATGATACAGAAAAGGGCCATTCATAAAGGATTGAAATCCATCCTGTAGATTCCCCACTTGCATTTAAAACTGCTGAAAGAACCCACTCTCTGAACCACCTAAGCATCAACTAATGCCTCTCTTCAACTTCTCTGACATCCAGAGCTTTTGCACACAAGGCAAATATCTATGTGAACAATGCCCTACAGCACATTAAATCCAATTTAGTATTTCAAAGTGGAGAAATAAAGCCATTTTATTCACAATTCAAGCTTTTCAAAATGTTAACAAGAAGATTTTTTAAAACAGCATTAAATATCTTTAGCTAGACATTTGTCTTAACCACAGGTTATGATTTTTGGTTTAACAGATGATAATAACAGTGAGAAACTGGTATTTTAACAGCCTATCCAAATACTAAAAAAGGCATAAATAGTCAGTATGATGTATAAGGAATTAGTAGTAGCATTAGAAGTAAGGGGATTTGCATGGCTGATTCTCCATATAGCATGCTGAACATGTATCCTAAAGGACTCATACAGAGAATCAAACTTTCAATTAAATTTTAAACTAAAATAGGCTTTAGAGGCTTTCCCTCTCTGAGATAAAATTTTAAAGTAGACATATCTATACAAGGCTGAACTTCAGAGCATCACACTGTTACTGACATAATAAAAATAAATAGAGTATGATTCAAGTAGTATTAAAAGTAAAAGAAATAAAATCCTTACTGTGGAATTAACTCTCTTTGGATAGTGTATACTTATGCAATATTTCCACTCTATGGCTGTAGGATTTGAGCAGTTGACAGTTTCAGTGTACGGATGACATTCCTGGTGAGGTAGTGCAAAGTTATCACCTTGACTTTACAATGGAATTGATATCCTTCAGTTCTGCATCTTTGACCCTAGGCTGTTCTTCTTTTCCAAGAAGTGCTGATTAGCATGTCCATGGAGAACCATCTAGCAGGGAAGACCAAAAAAAAAAAAAAAGGCAAAAAAATCCAAACATTTGAAATCTGAATCTATGCAATTCATTTTATGCCAGACTTCTACGTTATGGTTTAGATATATCTATATTCTATCAGGAAATGGTACACTGAAGGGATTAACTGTTAGTACCTTCTCATTATGCACCTTTCAGAGAAAGGGGGTCTGACTTCTGCCAGAATCAATGTAGCTTTTCAAGAAAACACCAGTGGGCATCATTGTAAAGATCCAGGTCATGGGGGCTTCCCTAGGCAGAAAGAAACTGATAGATTCTGGAAAATGTGCAAAATGGAAAAGTATATCAGTATATCTGAGAAAGTATATCTTTGTGATTTTATTAAGATTATATTTCACTTAAAATTATATATGCTTTGCCACATATTAG
>JAUBNY010000002.1:2771158-2786466 GCA_032275445.1 Crypturellus soui
GGCCAGCCCCATCCTCCTCATTGCCTCCCTTGAGGCACTTGTAGACAGAGATCAGATCCCCTCTCAGCCTTCTCTTCCAGTCACATTAAGACAGGAAAGATTCCCACTTCCCTTTCTCCAGCTTCTCTTAGTGTACCGACCTTTTAAAATCTAATTCCTTCATTTCTGACACAATGAAAATATTGAAAGAATTACTTCAATTAAATTACATAAAATTAATTAATATAATTTCAATAATGGAATAATGAAATCAATACATTTAAAAACTTACCCAAACGCAGACAAGAATACACAATCATCATGCAAAATATTTGCTACTCTTTCAAAAGTTCTGTAGTTGTCAGAGTCCTTTTGCTCAAAGTATCCAACAATGTTTCTTCTACTGCGCTGTAAATCATAATTTAACATTTATTTTTAATCTCAAATTACAAAAAAAAAAAAAAATCATTATTCCCCAAAGATCTTATAAGCAAACGTGAGAAGTATGTTGTTTCATTTCAAATTATTTAGCAGTAAAATAAGTAATTGGGTAGTGGCGTTATTCTGACAAAATTAATGAAGTTAAAAGGACTATTAATATTGGAATTAATTTGTAATACTGAAGATAATGATCTAGTTTCATTACTACAATACTTCTGAATGGAATTCCACACTCCCCCTACTCCTGATATCCCTATGTATTTCAAATACATTACATTCCAAAATAAAACAAAGCTAAACAACACCTAAACAAAAAACCTACTACCACAACCAAGAGGGGCAAAACACTACTCAAACATGCATACACTTTGAAGGAAGAAAATCAAGACTTACATCAAGAGCAGTTATTTCTTCCAAATCCTGTACTTCTTGGATAGGATTGCTCTTCTGTTGCCTTATATAATCTGCTATTGCTGTCACAGATCTCTGGCCCCTGTATTCTCTTTTCATCATCATCCCATTCCGGAAGAGCTTCAGGGTTGGGTATTTGCTTATTCTGTATCTTTGAGCTATGTCCGCTACGGAAGGAAATTAAGAAAAAGCAGCAAAAATAAATACACTGAATGTGAAATACTATACACGCATGTACGCACACAGCATGTGCGCGACACCATTCAAATATATATAAGCAAACAAGAGAAACCTCAAAAACACTGCAGACAAGGGGTAGCTGCTGTAATTCTATACTGTAGAACATGCCTATGTCTAGGCTCATTCATTTAGTAGCCTCTTCCTATGAGCAACTAGGAGAGAACTTAAGAGACAGAGACAGTGTAGGAAGCAAACCAGTATGGCAGGCAACCAGAAAGTTAAAGGATCCAGGAATGCTGATATTTGAACTAATACCCAGATGAGAGTCCTACACAAGTATTGGAAACCTTTTTTTTTTTTTTTAAGGAAAAAAAATTGTAAAATGCAAGTACATGAAAAAAATGTTTGAATTCACTCAGAAGTCAAACAGTGTAAATCTTATATATTCCATTAAAACCTAGCATTTGATACAGGTAGAGCTAACATAAGCACAGCTATGACAAAATTATATTCCTTTTAAAATTGAAAACACACAATGCAAACACCTGAAATATTGTTCAAATTCATTCATAGATCACATTTGTTAGAGTAAATCCTAAAATAAATTTAAAAGTATTTCCAGACATTTTCACTGAATATTTTCTCATGAAAATAGATTCAACCTAGAGATGGGAAACCTATCAAAACAAAAACCGCTTTCAGCCATGACTTTTTACTTTCTTTAAAAAAATACAAGCCTTGATTCTCCTAGTAGCTTCAGATCTCACCACTCTAGGTTAACATCTAGCACACCTTCCAGAAAGTTCATCTAACAGAGCAGCTCGCATTACCCAGGATCTCAAATCC
Source organism: Crypturellus soui (assembly GCA_032275445.1). NCBI lineage: Eukaryota > Metazoa > Chordata > Aves > Tinamiformes > Tinamidae > Crypturellus > Crypturellus soui. The sequence continues at coordinate 2,773,016 of JAUBNY010000002.1, forward strand.
AGTTTATGTCTTTTTAAGGCCAAGAAGGAACCACCGCATCAAGACACACAACCAAAGTGGGCTCCAACCCATGTGCGAGTCTGGGTGATCCCTCCTGCTGAAGGAGCAGCAGCACCTACAAGGGCCAAGGTATCACCCCAACATCACACCTTGGCCCCCTGTTCCAACATCCCAGATCCCAATTCATACCACCAGCACCACCACCAAATATTTAGATCCTAAGTTTCCCAAAGAATTTTTGCTCTCCAGAAAGAATGCCCTCTAGGATTTGAACAGCAGGGACTATTAGCCTAAAACATCCATTCCATAATGTAAGCTACAACCTAAATCAATTCACATAGAGAACAGAGGGCTAGCATAATCTGAAAAAAATATCTTGAAGAAATATCAAAGCTACAAAAGTCAAAATCCATAAAAATAATCTCCGAAAATATCCATAGTGAATTTTTCTAATTAGGTTCATCTACTGTCTGAAGAAAGAGAAACCCATGCTACTGCGTTTTCTAACTTTACACTAGTCCTTTACACTATTGGACAAGAAATAGTACAGAACAAAAATGAAACTTGGTCTTGGGAGGTTTGGTACATTAAAACTTGAGGTATTTGTTATTGCCTATAAAAGTCAAGACAGTCTTCTTTCAGTTCAAGCTCACCTAAGGCATTTTTGCCTGCTGCTTTGTCATGCAAAAAGCACTACCCGCACGTTACTGTTAAGTACTTTATAATACTATATCCATTCTCCCCAGTTAAACTACTCCTCTCATCAGGCCTGCACACAACATAAGACCTCTGATAATACTCAGAGTAGGTAGAGTTAAAAAGGACATTTAAATCAACTAACCTTTCCCCAGGAAAAAAAGTGTTAACAGCAGCTTGCATACTGGATCAAAAGAGGTATAAGAAAAGGAATCAATGTTCTGCATAAAAGTCAGCTAATTAAGAAGCTGGGAATCAGCAATCTAGACCACCTTCTACTGTTAAGGAGCACTTACAACAACTATTCCTATTTTGACAGATTAGAAAAATTGTTCTCCTTGAAGAGTCATCAACGTACTTTCTGAATCACTTCCACTTTTTGTCTTGTGCCAAGATACCTCTTTCAGAGTGGTATTTTTTGCCCAGCTTAATTGGTAGGAATACAATAAAATCCTTATATCTGTTTACAGTTTCAAGGTCATTTATACTCCCTTTATGAATCCAAAACTTGTTATCATAATGAGCTAATATGCTTATTGGGGACACAATAGTACTATAGTCTAAGTACTCCCTCAAAGAACAGTATTAACAGACATTACAGAAATGGGCATATCCAACGAAATAAGTATGTCACTCCCTGTCCTCTTAACAGGGGGTCAATGACAATGTTTAAAATTTGTACTTAGTCACACTGAAGCCTATCTGTCCTCCCAGAAAAACATCTTACTACTGGCTGTAAGAGCAAACAGGATGTTGGCTTTGTCATTAAGCAACAAATATTTTGGCCATGCATCAATTTCTTCTCTTTATCTGCCTTGCCCTCAGATGCTGCTGTGAGCTGTTGTGACCTGCAGTTCACTTCAGTAAGAGTACATTAAATGGGAAGTATCTGTTTGGCTGACCACTCTGAAAGTTTAAAGAGGTCTTCTGAAAAACTGATATTTCTGTTAGAGTGGGAATCAGTTATGTGGGTTCCCTAAAGGGTCTTGGTTTCAAACAGACACAGAACATTTGCAAAGCAAATAACCTACCAGAGAATATCATACGAATAGTGAACTAATAAGGGCACAAAACCTGCAGGCATTAACATCCCTTCTCCGACATCCTCCCCCAAAATAAAACCCACCACTACACAGCACCACCACAGCCTTGACTCTGAAGTAGGGCTAACTTCTGCAGAAGGCCCATGATGGACAGTACAATAACATCCATTAGGTGTTACTATTAGAAAGCTGCCATCACATACATTGAAGTTAAAACTTTATCCCATCAAACGAACACTGTAAATCAGGAATCACTCCTCTGCCTTTGCGATTTTAACTCAAAAAGGCAACTGGGGGAGGAAGACTTAGATTTTATACTGTTATTTTTCACATTTCACAGCTTGCATAGGAAAAGTCATGTTCTTAAGGACGCCTCTTAAGGACATAAAGACTAAATATAGCAAGTACAGAGAGCTTATACTAGAGTACTCTAATAATAAACTCTTGATAAATACCAAATAAACACCGAATAAGTAATAAACACCAAAACTCTTCACTGCCTCATACCAACACTTAGCCCGCTGCCCTCCTCAGGCCCAGGAAGACAAGCTCTGCTGTGTCATCTCCTCCTCCATCCAGGCCATGGCTCTCTGAAATATGTTCCAAAGAGCTCAATTCAATGAGTGGACAAGGAGAAGATTAGGCAACAAGCTTCTAGAGTGCTTCAAATATTTGGAAAAAAGTTTTGAGGCATATAGCTTGCTGTGACAAGACATCTCATAATTAAACACCAGGCACCCAGTAGCTCAAAGACTGTCTTCTCCTACAATATTTCCTGTTTCTATCTCAAAGCAATGAAAAAGCTAAAAATACCAAAAATAGCATTAAAGCCATTAGCCACCATCAGCCTTATTGAAGAGAGCTGTTAAAACTTGAACGTTATTCTCCTCCTCCAAAAGACTACACTGAAACAAGCTATCCAAGCAATTAGCAATTAAAAGTGTGTGTGTATGTGCGTGTGAGTGCACGTGTGCAATAGATGCCAGCAAAATGGGAACTTACATTGTACAAATAAACCTAAGTGAAGGCTGCTTCTCCTACAGTTTTCTGCAATAACTATCAGCAATTAAAGAGACAGAAGATATAAAATAGTATATGCAAAAGTTTATTTCAAATTCGTAGAGTGACTAGTTTAATAACCTGATATAAAAGCAATCAAGAAATTTGCTATAACTATTTATTTTCATAGTAGCAGTCAGTTGTGGTTTGTTTAGGTCTTGCAATAGAATGGATTTCGGGGAAAAATAGGATAAATTCAGCAAGAAAAATTCGGGGAAAGGCTGCACAATTTACTTCACTTTAATATACTTCTCACAAATTTCTTTGACTTAACTCTTTTCCCGAAAACTGACTTTTTGGGATGGTAACTTTGAATACCTAAAGCTATACTTTTGCTTAAAGACTCCCAAGCATAGCACACACTGTACAGAAAGATGACTCAAACTAGAAAAGAATACTGGGTGTGAAAGAAGGAGGCTGATGTACTGTCAAGTAATTTAGATCTAGGAAGGTATTCCTGACTAAATTCCATGATTTTAGAGGAAGCTGTTTCAGAAAGTAAGCAGGAAAACATTCATTTAATAGAGAAACATCAATAAGAGATAGAAAAATCAGTATTGGACTTAAAATTAAAAACATACCATATGAAATTACTCTACACACAGAAAGTTTACCCATTTGCTACTGCTCTAGAAAAGGTGTAGGCAGTTACAGCAGCTCTATATACTGCACAGAGTGTTATGTTGTGTAATTAAGACAAAAACAATGCCTACTTGGAGGAAGAGACAACTTCATACCTCATAACCATCCCTCAAGCACATGTACATACCAACTTTTATTTCAGTTCCCCAATATGTCCCTATTGCTCCAACATCAGAAAGCAGCTGAATGCTTCAAAGCTGCTTAAGTACTCCAAGGGGAGTATTGATGGGCAAGCAACGAGTTAACACTGGAAACTGCAAGGCCATTGCTGATGTGGCAAGGACAGGAGGTGGACACTGAGTTCTTTCCCATAACGGCAAGAAAGGGAGGTGGGAAGTCTTGCAGGGCAGGAAGAGTGATCTCGCTTCACTACAATGTGCAAACAATACCAAACTTGCTAAAACTCGCTAAAGTATCAAAACTTGTCTCGCTGACAGCGCAAAGAGCAGATAATCTCATGGAGCTTGCCCAGAGATTCTGAAAGGATCAAGTTGTAAGGATGACCACAGCACAGTCAAATCTTCTTCCTCTTAATGGCACAAAGGGCAGGGCCCCAAACCAAGGAGCTGAGCAGGGATCAGGAATGGCTGGCATCTCACCAACTCCTCCAACAGGACCATATCCCTCCCCTCCTCTGAGATCCTGAGCTAAGGTGACTCTTAAGGTTGAGTCCCCTGCACTCCCAGGGAGAAATGCGCTAGCAAATGTCAGCTGCTTGCAGGGCTGAGAGCACCCCACACACTCAGGGTGAACAAACACTATAGCATTTTACTGGGACAAGGAGTGTACTCCATTTACTTAAGCTAATTGCCATCTATAACCATGTCTGAAAATGCTGCCAATCTTATGCTACAGAAAGTACCCTAATAAGATCTCATTGCAATCCATTTGCCTTTCAAAGGGCAACTGTTTATTTATAATTGAATTTAAAAACAACCAACAACTTAGGGGATTATTACTGGAATAAAATGAGTAAATTTGGCAGCACAGCCCTGGTGGTTGTGTGAAAGACAACTTGCAACCATGATCATACCATGACTCCTAGCCACAGTGGGCAGTTGAGTTGAGCATATCCTCCCTCCCTCTTCCTCCTTTTAAGTTCCCTACTATTTGTAACACTTGGGCCACTCTGACCCCCCCCCAAAACACCACCTCGATTCCAAATCACATACATTTTTTTCCCTGTTAAATGAGACAGGCAAAAACTGATATATGGCCACATTTATTGATGTGCTAAAGAAGAAATGCTGGAGATTGCACTAACAAGTTTTATCAGGAGAGGTCTGTTGATGTATACAAGCAATTCTCCCCAGGCTAAATAAGGCAGATCCATCACACTCTGGAGATTGCTGCCTTATATTGCCTTATATTTCTCAATACAGTGAATAGCTTACTGACAGGATATTACAGGAAGAACTAAATCAGGATTTACTTACAGTGTTGATCACAGTCTACTCTGGCAAACACTACTTGATTCCTATCTGGGTATTCCTCTTTAATTACATTGGAAGCTTCCTCAAAAATAGGATGCAACATTTGGCTGAAGCGGCACCTATGGAAAAAAAAATATACCCATTCATAATTACAAAATATCAACTTGAAATCTTTTGACTGATGATGCAGGGAATAGTTCAATCTCTGCAGGAAAAAAAAAAAAGGTGGGGAGAGAGAAAAAGTGAATGAGAGAAAAGAGAGGCTACTACAAAAGAATACAAACTCGAAATCATGTAATGAATTGATTGAATAAAGATAGGCTCAAAAATAACCTGAATAATTCAGATGGAAAAAAAAAAAAAAGGTGAAAATCCATTCTATTCAGAAAAAGTGCTAATTTGTTTATCTTCCATGAAATATCCCTGGAGAAGATATTTACAAAATAAAAGTTGCTTTGATTGTTGAGGTTCAAACACTGAACCAACAATTAAATTCTCTAAGTTCTCTACATGAAGGATCTTCCAAAATGGAGATGGTTTGATTTTTAAAGGTATCTTCAGGCTTGCTGGCACATTTCTATGGAACCAATAAAGAAGAAAGGGAGAAAATAGAATCTTTTGGGCCATCCTATGTTCAAGAGCAAAAAGCTAACAGAAACTGTCCTCCTAGAAGGAAAAACTTTTGGTTATGTATTATATCATTTCCCACATCACAGAATCCCTTTTGTATTGAGGGATTCCCTAACAAAAAACAAAAGATGGTTGGAGTAGCAGAAGCATAAAAAGCAAAAAATCACACACAGACCTCAAAAGTGTGCCTTTTAAAGTGGCATATGACTGCACTTCAGATTAGAATACTATGGTCTAATGTGACCATTTCCAACAGGCAAAAGTGTAAACATAGAAAAAAACCCACACATACACACACAAAAAGAAACTTGTTCAACTTACCAGTCAGCATAAAAATTAACTAAAGCGACGTCTGCATTGTCTAAGAGGAGAAAAAAAAGTCACATAATAAGGCAAACTTCTTAAAACACTATAATGCAAGATCATAAAAGTATGCATAAAAACTGTAAAAACAGTTGTCCTCTATTGTACAACATTCAGCTTAGTCTGATTGTTAGAAAATGACAAGAATAAATCCTAATATAGATTTTATTTCAGGTGAGTAGGAAGAATGATGAAAGAGGCCTTTAGTCAAGTATTTTATTGACTTCATTGATATATTAGATAGTAAAGATGTCAGTATTTAAGGCACTAAGATACAAAAACAGTAAATGACATAAGGGACAAAAAGTAATTCTGGATTAACAACTACGGCACTCAAAACCAGTGGCTGTACTCCAAAGCACTCTGTACTCTTAAAGCAATACTTTAATGCCCCCTTGTATTTTTAATAAATATTTGTAGAGCATAAAGCAACGACTATCTTAAAATGCTCTGTTGACCGATTTTGCTTCTATACCAAAGCATTCCCCCCAAAAAGTGTTTAAGAAAAATACCTGCTGGTTTATAACCCTCATTAAATTACGACAAAGAAATTTGTGAAGTTTGGAGAGCTAATTTTGATTATAGTTACTTAATATTCTATTGAGATTACACCACATATTTTTGAACTTAGTGCATACCTCCATATACGTAGTGTATACCTATCTAATAGGTAAACATCATTGCAAGACTGTTGTAGATAAAGGACTGTTGACATGCAAACAAAAAAAGATTCAAAGTACTCACTTAAAATGTCATCTATATTTCCACTGTCTAGACTTGTTATTTCACTTCTTGATGGATTAAAAAGCCAAGACACCTAAAAAGAGGAAAAGTAGTCAACAATAAAGCAATATATTTACAATTTTGAACATAACACTTCAAGACCTGAAGAACAGGGAGGAGGCAGAACAAACAGAAAAACAACAGCAGTTCAGCCGATGCATTTCAGATTCTGAATTGCCACCAATAAATAGAGAAGTAAAGATTATTTACAGATGTATAACACCCTTTAACAGTTTAAGTACAATTGTCTCTGTTCATCTTGTCATCCTGTATTATGCTGGCAGAAGTATTATTGGTATTTTTGTACATTTAAGAGTAGCTTCTATTCACAAAAAATACTCTTAAAGTGTGAAATAGAACTCTAGTATTAGTCATCTAACTACCCCATGACAAAGCAGGCATGAAAAGGCAGGAACAGCAGCTACCTAAAGACAAGTAATTTCCCTTTTGTTATTACCAGAGCTTGTAGGGCAAAAATGGAGATGGAAAAAACAGGAAAGGAAGGTTTTCCTTAAAGAACTGAATACACATGCCAAGCGAGAGCTTGGTGGAGACCAGATATTCTAGTGACACACAATCTGTCATTCTGTGAAACACTTCAATTCCTTGAGCCTTGCACCTGCACTGGAAACCTGTGCTGAAGCAGAGGTGATAGCTGCTTTCTTACCAACATTAAAACACCCTTAATCTGGAATTGCAAAAAGCACTTGAACAACGGCCTCTAGAGCAATAGTAACACAGTTATTTAAGGGATCATGCTGTATTTAAGGAATATGGCCTGGATTAGAAAGCACCTCAAGCAGCAAGTCCCCAAGATACAGATTTTTGGTGTTGGTTCCAATTCATTGCAAGACTAATTCAATGTCAAACTTCACGTTTTCTAGCATTCAGGACAAGCGTTCATCAAATATTTGTGTCTCAAAAACACTAGACAGAGTGGGCGTCTGCTCTCATTGAGATCAGCTTACAGAACGCTGGGTGTCTTTTGCAGTGATAGGTTATCAATACCTCTCAAATTGCCTTTGTAAATGACATGTAGGTGAAATTTACAGCAATCAGTCTTTGCTTTGTGGATGAGTAAACATTTCTCAGTGAAGTTACTGAGCCCACTGATCATATTTCCCATATACAGACCAATGCATAGTGAACTCGATCCATTTTAGCCCTGTATAGCAGTCTATGGCGGAAAATACCCTCATTTCCATAACATGAAACATGGACCAGCATCTTGCAGTTGCTGCTCAGGCACAGCTAAGATTCTAGCATTGGATGCAAGGCCAAGACCTGTAGAGAAATGTGTGCAGCCCTCACTTCCAACAAATCTTATCTATGATAGTTATGATAAACTAAACCTAAATTAAATAGAACACAGATAAGCGTAACATTTGCAATCAAAAATAAGCTGTGGTCTTGTGCATATATATTTATACAAATATGTGTTTTCATTTATAGATTACTACAATACACCTTAGTTTGCAATGCAAATATTTAATTGGGAAGTACAGAGTTTAGTAATCAATAGAATCCTCTCCTAGACTGCGCTATATACTATTTTATTTTGTTTTTCTGCATATCTTTATGGCAAGAATAAATTTTTTGATTGCTTTCTTAGCTCCTATTGCAGAAAAAAAAATATGGTACAAAATGCCTCTACTCAAGGGCCCCAAATCATCTTTATATATTCAAGGTAAAAACTAAATTAAACTGTATATCATATAACTCCTCCATATTAAACAGTAGCACAAAAATTGACTAACAACTTTTCCCAAAAGCTACACAAAACATGAGCTATTTAAAGTAAAAAAAATGAGTATCTTAATTATGAAATACTCTATATTGTCAGAATACGCTCATAAATACATATAAAATTTTATGTTGACAAAATAATTGTGGATGGCAAAATCTTCACGACACATAGGCTGACTCAAGGAAGAAGAAATTTAAGTACAAAGTGCCAATAAATACGCAAGGTTCACTTCAGCTGAAGGTATATTGCTTGTAAGGAAGGGAGCCCACCCTTCTAGCCCAGGGATCTTGCTGTCCCATGAGAGGGAACAGAGTTGATATTACCATTATTAATATTTAACATGAGGAATACAATTTCTTATTTAAATTTCTAAGAAGCTACAGTGTTTTGAGAATATTACCTGACCTTTCATGAGGCCTCTGAATGATACCTTGTTTTCAGCCCATGGTTATTTTTAAGGGAATAGTTTCTGAATGTCACTCATGCATATTGTCAATAACAGGCACTGAACACACGTTCTCAAAAACATACTAAAGATCTTTAGAACTTCCTCCTTTAAATGTAAACTTTCTTTATTAAATACGCACTAAACACGCAAAGTATGCTCCACATCGTGGAACATAAGGCCACAATATTAATTTTAACTCCTTTCTTTGTGGGTAAACTCACACCTAATTTCTTTCTATTAAACTTAATACTGCTGAATTTACTATTTTCTAATACCTTTACCAGGTAAATAGCTATTGAAATACTTCCTATCAATTAAGGCTTGCAAATTGGTTTTTAAGTATTCTTAAGGACGAATACTAACTTTATATCGGATAACATTAACTCTATTTTGATATGATTTTGGCATGTTGTTGCTCTGGGATTTAATGCTTTTTAAATGTCTAAATTAGCTAGTTATACAATAAAGTTTGCCTGGAAAAGAATAAAAACAAATATATAGAAGATTATTAATATATTAAAACTGAAGCACAAAAGTGCACATCACATGAAGATGCACTTACTACATACTCTTAAACACTGACGTCTATATAATACTTTGTGTTTTTATTAGAAAGCTTAATACAGAAATCCTAGTATTTCTGATTCAGTTCCTCAAGTTATAAAAATCTTTTAAAACCATGTGATGTTATCACTGGCATTTCTTCAGAATTTCCCCAAATATACAAGTTCAATTCAGGTACGCAGTGCATGGACAGCTGCATGTTTTAAAACAACACAGGAAAGGACAGAATTGGCAGCTCTGATAACAGAATAGTTCACTGCAAATCAGAGAGCAGCTCCTATTTTTGAAGCAGTCTGTACCGGTTGATTCTGAAGAATACATACGAAATAGCTTACCTTCATTTTTGATTTTTTTTTCCTGGTGGAAAACCCCAACACATGCTCAAATAGAGATTAGTATTACACTACCTCTTCTACCATATGACATACGGCTTGTACAAAACAACCCCCCCACCCCCCCAAAAATAACCTGTTCCATTCAGCCCCCAAAGGAGGACCTCCAAGTTAAAATGTCAGACTTCATATCCCTTCCTCAAATGGAAAATAAAAATATACATAACAAACTGTGCTGTGCTTCAATAGCTACTCCACACACCCATTAATGAAGTCAACAGGTTATTCAGAGAATTTAACTTAACCTTTAATCTGCATGTTGCTCTTACCAATTAGCGCTATTAGTTCTCTAATTGGTAAAGGGCCAGAAGAGACAGTTCCATAGGTTTAATGATACATCATTCTCAAATTTATATTTCATATGCTATTTCCTTATAGAAAGATAACAGTTTAACTAACTATACATAGCAGAGCTTTAAAAAACATAAGAAGAAAAAAAATAGATCTTATTTATGTCAGTTTTTCAATATTTATTTTTTAAATTCACATAATGAGACAGAGGTCCTCACTTTTAAAGCCAACTAGAGTTTCCAGCTTGCCATACAACGACGGATGTTCTACAACCCCAAAGCTCATGTCATTGTAAGAGCCCCTGATTTTGGCTTCAGGATCATCTAAGGAGAACATCTCACTGGTAGCATCCCCAGGGGTCTTGCAGGGAACCACAGAGCTCACAGATCATGGTAAATGCACAACAGTAGGGAAAAAAAAATATAAACAAAAAAAAGGACATACTTCATCCTCTCAGTAAGAACAGTTCAATACTTAGTTGTGATAAATATACTCCTTTGTGTGCCTGAAACTTTGTATGATGCAGATTAACTGAATACTGCCACCCGCAATCTGTTGATTAAACAAGGTTTCTATCAGCAATGCAAGCTGCTAGAAAAAAGGGTATCTGATAAAACCACACTGTTTCAAAAGACGATCAATCATTTTGAGCTATATCTAGGTATTCAGAGATGTGTTTAAATTGGTATCAAAAAAAAAAAAAAAAAAACCCAAACCCTCTCTATTATTTTATTTCAAGAGCCATAGCTTAAATTTAATCAGACAATATAAAAAAAGAAAGCTACTGAAAATAGATTTAGATGTAGATTTAGATGCTGCAGTTACCAACTTTCATGGGAACAGAGAGAAAAATGTAACTGAACTAGAATACAGATAGGATACATTAGAGAAGTAAACTTATTTCTTGGGCTAATTCATTTCAAAATTAAAACATCTATCAAGGCTAGACAATGCTGCAGCAACTACACAGCGCTGGACAGAGACTAGTATATTAAAAAGAGATAGTGGGATTTTAGATTTTCCTCACTTCTCGTTATCTCTCTCTCTTTAAAGAAGTTTGACAGAAGTACATGGTGCAGATATTATGGACATTGAAGAATTTTTTGCTGATAAAAGATGGAAACAAAAATCCATCCACAATTTATAATGATAACTTTGAAATTCCAAATAATATTTCTATATGTCAAATCAGGAAAAGCCCCACCTTGCACTGTGTAGTTCCTACAACTGAACTCCACACCCATGAAATGAAGCTGCAGCATTACTGCCATTTGCAACATTCAGGATAGGGAATGACTCAGAGGGATACCCTAGGGATGTCTCAATGGCCTGTTCCCATAGCCCAGAACATTCAGGTTCCCCAGGAAAATGAACAAGTCTGTCCTCCCAAGAGCCTGAAAAAAGTTCATGCAGCGTGCACGATGTTTATTCCGAAAGTCTGCTACAGAGATCAAAATTAAATGTCAGTATCACAATTCATGACCTCATTTGATGTCTGGACTCAATCTTGAAGGTCTTTTCCAACAATAATGATTCGACGATTCTAAACATAATTTTAAAGCTTAAGTCTTAGGCACAGATCTAGGAACCACTGCCTTAGCAATAAACAACAAAAAATAAATAAATAAAAATCAGATCTCAAAAATGACAAGGCATTTCTTAAAAACTAAAATAAAAATATAGAGGGAAGTGAGGTTGAAACCATCATAAGAGAAAACCTAGGCTCACTTACTTAGATTTTTTTTTTTAAAGGAAGACTCAGAGAAAAGTCTGAACCAAAAGACACACATTTGCGCCTTCGAATGAAAGGGCGTGGTGATCTATCTTCATATAAAGTAAGCTTTCAGCAGTAATGTAAGACTAAAACATCTTAGCTATTTTCCATTGGGCATAGTTAGCTATGTAACATGTTGTTTTGCCTGCACATCAATGCTTGTTCCTGACATCCTCCAAAAAATAACGTAATTTCTATGTGGACATATAAAAGCATTTATATAACATCATGTTTTCTTCATGTTTTTCCTAGTCAAGTGTTAAAAAAAAGTGTAACTGTGCAGCACTATAGGAAAAAACAAACAAACAAAAACCCTCAAACCACCACATCACCTGAAACTCATGCACTTCCTACTTAGGCAAATGCTTTTACACTGCTGGAATAATAACTGGAAGTTATTAACCAAAACATTTTCATGGTACTTTAAATCTTGATCTTGGAGACTGCTGTTAGAATTTCATTGCTTACAGGCAATAAATGACTTAAGTAATCTTGAAATGTAAACCATTTCTCAATACTTCCTGCATTTTAAGGTAAGTCAGAAACATTTTTACATTTAAAATATTTCAGGAAGTAATTCTGAATATAAAGATGGCGAAGCAGCCCTCAGTCCTCATGTATATTTTAGACTAGACTTTAGTCAAGCCTAAACAGAATTTCTATTAGCGGCAACTTTTTGAGATGCACAATATATTATTACAAAGAGAAACATACTATTCTGTTACTTAGTATGATTTTCATCTATCTTTTCTGGGCCCTTTTTCTAGTTTGTACACACACAGCCACCACAAAATGCATAATGAACAATACTAATCTGCATGTTGTGCTAAGATGCAATTGTGCAACTAAGTATGAAAATGGGAATTAAGATGAAAGCAAAGATTTTATAGTATTCAATGGGAGAAGTATCCACACAATTTAGAATCTCTCACAATCTCGGAGGTAGAATCTAAAAGTAGCTATTTCTCATCAGAAATGGCATTTCCTGTACCATTAGACATGAACCACTGCTACCTTGGAGTAATATGAAGGTCTGAATATCTGAGTGGAAAAAGAAACTTTCTTAATCTGCTGAATTCACACACTGTCCTACTTTAAAGATAATATTAATACTCAAAAGGAACATATTTGAGTAGATTTTAACTCATCCTGAAATTGCTGCTGAAGACAACAAATCAATTCATTTCAAGTGAAATGTTCAACCTCTCTTAGCTCTACTAATCTTTAATTGCATATCTCTATTAACCATATATGTCCAATTTTCAGCCTCAAGGCCTTTACATCTTTGGTATAAAGATACAACAAATTTAAGCAATGACAAGCCCCTCAAGTTTTACTTCATAAGCAGTTTCAATAAGCAATTCAGTCAGGTGGCGTAACAAAAGAGTATTAAAGCCCTTGAGAAATGTGTGCTTTTACACATATAATAATCCATTTATGATTCTGGCTGGTGACTTGGAATACATAAGTAGAAATACCCTCAGTACAGAAAATATGCATGTAATGCATGTTAGCACTTCATGTCAAATTCTCCCCTGCACAGAATGGTCGAGGTTGGAGAGACCTCTGAAGATCATTTAGTCCAA
>JAUBNY010000002.1:2806933-2821677 GCA_032275445.1 Crypturellus soui
GCTGTTGATATTCTTTTAAGTAATCTTTGCAACCAAAGTCTCTATAATGATTTTTACATGATATATAGTTGTGTCATAGCAGAAATACACCTATACTTGTAAGTGTAGTCGTGGAGCCTATGGGTTTTACTCCTTTATTTTTATCATCCCGATCATTTATGTATTTCCCTTTTAATAACACAAATACTGCTGTCAGTTAGCTACTGAGAGATTTAATTAATTTTTATATATATATGTATATATATATATTTTTTTAGGAAACTCTGAGCTGAAAGATAAAGAGGACCAGTTTGGAAGAACTCCACTTATGTACTGTGTGCTGGCTGATAGGCTGGACTGCGCTGAGGCATTGCTGAAGGCAGGAGCAGATGTTAATAGAGCTGATCACAGCCAAAGGACTGCTCTCCATCTTGCCGCACAAAAGGTAATAAAATAACAAGTGCTCTGCCACTATAGAGCCTTGCAAGGTAAATAGGCAGATAGTATGCAGTGGACATATGCCTTTGGATACTGATTATTTTAAAGACAAATAATGCTATAATATTTAGTTTTTTTTAGTTTTTTTTTTTTTAAACTTGGCCCATGCCAAAATAGATTTCTTTTTTTTTTTTTTTCTTCTTTGCAGTGCATTTGTGGTAGTTTGAAACAAGTTTACTTCCTTGCTCTGTTTTAAGAGCTCTTACTTTCTATGAAAAAAGCATTTCTTGTCTGTTTTGGAATAATTACTTCTAAGTAAAGACTTAGAGCTTACTTTGCATACATCGATCTTGGTTAGAATGTTACCTTTTCTTTTAGCGGATATAACGTCATAAAGTGTTAATTATTTGTGCTATCTCTGAGGTTTTCAACAACACAGAGTACCAAATCAGTGCCAGGACGAGGAAAGAAATGTGTTACTGCCTGTTGCTCATTCTAAAATTAGAGGCAATAGTATTATGAAATGATATTGTCACAGAAAAGATTCTTAAAGGAAGAATTCAACATTATCATGTAACTTGGAGTTTATTTTCAGTACTTCAATAATTTGAGTTTGTTTAGGACTGAGACAAAGTATCCACAGTGACAAAATGATAATGGATGGAGAGAAAGGGGTGGGTTGGCTACCTAGTCAAGACTTGTGAGTTCATAAACTAAATATAAAACAAATCCATAGAGAAGATAACTCACACTGAACAGAATAGCTTTAACTTCCTATTTTTCTTTTTGCATTTATGTCTGAAAATGTAGCTGCTCAAAAACTGAGGTTGTTTTGACAATGTAAGCTGTGTCTTTTGGTACAAGTAAGGTAAAGAGTGCTTGCCATGGTTCGTATACCAAACCACTTCTATTTGCAGTACCTTTTCACCTGTTCATAATTTTCCATAGTATTCAGCTGTTTTATATAAATGTTTAATATACTCCACAAATTTTTATTTTTATTTTAGTCATGGTTACATAAAGAGAGCTGTAGTGTAGAAACATCATATAGTGAGGTGGGATGTATGCGTCTGAATAGAGAAGCATTTGATAAGGTTCTAATAAGATGATATGACTGCAACATGGGAAAGGGAGAGGCAGATACCAGCGTAGGAGACGCTCAAAGTTGATGAGGAGTTGGACGGACCTTCTGCAAGTGTTCACACTGCAGGTGACAGTGCTCAGTCACACTTCTGCTCAAGAGTTTCCATAGAGACGGTGGGCTCTGTTGCTGCATCTTTTATTGGGAACTGAAATGTTAGTGTAATATTTTAAATTTACAATTACGCGGTTAAGTTCAGATTGAAATTTAGCTGTTCAAAAATAGCATGAATGCGTTCTTCGAATATGCACAGTAGTGCACTATGTAAGTGAAACTTGACTAATACTGTAGTTAGAATAAGTTGCAGTTTAGAGAAGCACCTGAAACATCTTTCCACTGTCACTGTGAAGTCTTGTCTGTCCCATCTGGAACATGCGCTTGCCTGCATTACTTACACACGTAAGGTCATGAAAAGTTATTCCAAAGTCCTGTTTAATGAATCCAGTCATGATAACCTAAGAGTCCCAAAACAGAAATGCATTTTCCCTTTTTCTTCTTCAAGTAAATGATGTCTGTATTAAAAGTTTCTGAATAACCTTGCCTGGGAGCATTTTATGTATTTTCTCCCACCATCTTTTTCAAGATGCATTTCTTGCAGCAGTAGTCTCTCAAACGTATAAGGCATCTTTTGAACTGCAGAAAAGATCACATGCACTTCTAACTTTATTTCCCTGTGTCATGAAAATAAATATTCCTGATATCTTTTGGAGCTGACTATGATCACTTCATATTCCTTTTTATCATAGATTGGTAACTTTTTGTGGGGTTCCTTTGTTGTGAATATCAATTCTGTGTGTGTGATCTCATGAAGTGTGAATGAACACATATTTCCATCATACAGCTGACTAAATGTGACAATCTGAACAGGCTAAGATATGAAATAAGAATGCTAACCAAGCAGACAGAAGAGAGGATATTTGTTCTTACATGCAGGACTGTATTTTTCCTTTGTGTTTTATTTTTTTTTTTAAACCACAGGCACCAACTGTGATATGTTTTCTTTATGTTACCAAATAAAGAATTCTTTCTTGTGAATGTGACCTGAAGGTGCAGGTGCTGCGTATGCTAAAGGACAGAGGATACAGTTTGCTGTATGTGTTGTATTACAAGCAAGCTGATCCGGCTACTGTTTATCAGCTGAATGGCAGGATTGCTCTTCCCACATCAATTTCCCCCACTCTTTTCACAAGTAGGTGTCTTATCCTGTAGCTGTTTTATCTCAATCAGGCAACAGAAGATGAGGTAAATGATCAAAGTAATGATTCATTTTCTGCCTGTTTGGCACAAGCTCTTATGCTATCAAATCTGCTTGTGCCAATGCTGCTGTTGAGCCATACTGTAAGTCAGATAACTGAAATGGTTAAAAATAGTTGTAGGAAACGTTTAGGGAAAAAAACTCACATTTTTTCCAGGGATGTGATTTACAAGATGATCCCACAGAATGCTGCAATGTCACCACTGAGGAAGAACAAGAACAAAACAGCCATAGATGTGGCTGAAACTTCCTAGGCAAACTTAGATATGAGGAAAAATATTTGTAAATCCTTAGATAGGAAATTAGCAGCTTACCAGTTGAATAGAGGGAGGACAAGAGAAGTGTTTTTAAGTTGCAGGTGAGCTAAATAGAAGGTGTGGGTTTCTTTTGCATGTATTACATATTTCTATAAATCTGATATAGACTGTCACTGTAGGTTTCATTAATAGTTTAATTTGCTCCTGCATTAAGCTGTCATGATCAGTGAGCAAATAGTAAAGTATGAAACTGAAGTATTGGTATCCTGTCAGGAAACTGAGCACCCAAGGGAGCTCTAGGGCATCTTAAATTAAGCATTTCTCCACTGAAATATGCATGGCAAGTTGGTCTATGGTCATGCAGAAAGAGTACTACAAGGCAGAAACCTTTTGACAAAGCTAGTGCAAGTCAATTAAGCTCTTGTATGTAGCAAGGGAGAAAAATGATTAATCTGAAAAGATTTGGGGGAATCAGTCAACAGCAGATGTTAGGAAAGTGATCAGAAATGTGTGGTGTATTTCTCACTTCCAAAACTCTGCTTCTTGATTAATTACCATATAAGAGCTGTAAAGGAAAGGAAAGGTCCTCAAAATAGGTTAGAGCAAACATTATAGCACATGATAATTGGAACCACTTGGAACCCAGCTTCTCGTGAGTGCTTTTGCTTTCTGTGAAACATTGACTATGGTTTTGTTAGTAAGTAGAGCTTGGTTTAAGCACTGTTTTGTGAGATCAGTATGTGATCTGACGATTTTCAGCTTACACACTTTGTCATGCATTTGTTAACAGAAAAGGGACACATTGTCTTAAATGGGAAGTCATTTTTTTTTTTTGTTTGGTATTTTGCAATCTTCTGGAATAAACTGTGGCTTAACATCCAGCCTGTCCTCTTGCCTGTAGGAGATACAACTGTAGAAATACTGTTTTTACATGTCAAATTTCAGTCTCACAGGAGGTGCTGAATATGATTTGTCACTAGTTTTATGTTAGTATAAAATCCCAGTGTAGGGTAAGATTGTGCACAAATTTACATGACTGGGTTCAGTTTTCCAGTGTAGCTAAATATCAAACTTAGGCCCCATGTCTCTATTTAGAGGACACTGATGAGTATGATATGAATGTCTTCAGCATGTATAAATTGGACTCTCTTTAATTAGTTTAGTATACTTTTGAGAATATAACTTGCAATTTATGTGTACTTTCCTGAACATACATGTTTTCCAACAGTTGTTTTGAACATCACAGGAGTTACAGTGCTAAAGAAAAGTAGTGTGAGTCGCTGTCTTTGGACAGGATTGGGTTGCAAAAGATTGTGAGGGAAAGCTGTGTGATGCACCAAAATGCATTATTTTGTGATTTTTTTCTAGTGGCTTTATTCTATAGCCTGCTGTAGACAGTATGCTTCTGTCTGCTCTCACTTGTAATAAGAAAATTTAAAATAGTGTAAATAGTGCGGATGGTGGAGGGGCACATTTGAAGAGGCTCACAGCATGCTGTCAAATACTTGTTGAGTATTTAAATGAATACCACCTAGGAGAGTATATTTGTATGGAGGGGGATGGGCTGAGCCTAGTGCATTCTCTTTCATGTGCTCACATGCACATAGTGGTGATTGCTCATTGCCTAGGGCAATTGCATTTTTTGAGAGCTGATATTCAGGCTGGCAGCCAGCATTGTGTCATCCAAACTTTGAATTATTTCCACTTAATTGCGAGGATTGCAAACCTAATCTATGAACAGAACAAAGAATAAATATTTCTGAAATTTTTATGCACAGATGAACCCTTGCTCTGTGCACAGGATCGTTCAGGTGTGATTCATAGAACCACAGAATGGTTGAGGTCGGAAGGGACCTCTAGAAATCATCCAGTCCAATCCCCTGCTCCAGCAGAGACACCCAGAGCACGTGGCACAAGGTGGCATCCCGGCAGGTTTGGAAGGTCTCCAGAGAAGGAGACACCACAAGCATTCTGGGCAGCCTGTTCCAGGGCTCTGTCACCCACACAGTAAAAGAAGTTCTTCCTCATATGGAGATTAAACTTCCTATATTTCAACTTAGACTCGTTTCCCCTCATCCTGTCCTTGGCCACCCCAGAGAAGAGCCTGGCCCCATCTTCCCTACAGTTACCCTTTAGGTACTTGAACATGTTGATCAAATCTCCTCTCAGCCTTCTCTTCTCAGGCATATCTCTTGGAACACAGCTTTGGAAAACACTGCGGTATGTGATTTCTAATCCTGACCACTACTGACAGAGAAGATTTGTATTGTAAGGATCATAAGCCAACTATAAATAACTCTTTCAGAAGAAAATGAAGAGATAGTCATGGAGGAGCCAATTCATTGGGTTAATAAGTCTTATACAAGGACACAGATTTTGCCAATACGGTTAGAAATCAAGAAGAACAGCAGCTGCTGCCTATCAAGCAGCTAGTCCTCTAGTATAATGCTGCTTTTCTTTTGTCCATCACAGTTAAAAGTAAAATGCTCTTACAGTAATAAAAGACTTTGAGAACACAAAGAACAAAACAGAGTACTTCTGATGAACTAGGTGACCTCAATTTCAGAGAATGATAGAATATATTACTTTACTCTGTAAATAAGGTATCTATTACAAATGACTAGAATCTGATAAATAAGGAAGAGTAGTAGTGAATATAACTTAGGATAGCAAGTGAGTTTATAATATGAACAATAAGGTATTTTTTT
The DNA here is from genome assembly GCA_032275445.1 of Crypturellus soui. Lineage (NCBI taxonomy): Eukaryota > Metazoa > Chordata > Aves > Tinamiformes > Tinamidae > Crypturellus > Crypturellus soui. The sequence goes on from JAUBNY010000002.1 coordinate 2,812,712, forward strand.
CATGCAGGAAAACCTGAAAAGCCCTTGAGAACCCTGGGGATTCACCATTTTTAGCATATCCAGATATATATCTGTTAGGAATAATTTGGAATGAGTTTGCTCTCATTCTCTCTGATGTGCAGGGTTTGTCTAGATAAGCCACTAGAGGTCCCTTTCAGCATAGGAAGTTTGTGATGGATGGTCTTGTTTTGAAAAAGGCTGAATGGTATTAAAACATTAAACAAATACTATACTACTTCATTATTTTAAATTTTAAGCATTAGTCTCTATTTTTAGTGATTTATTGCATTTGGAGTACCTTTTAGTATGGTATAATAATGATTTAAGTTTATTCCTAGAAAAAAATGCAAACAATTTCAGCTTTTCAATATTTTTATCAGTTTGTATGAGTTTTCTGAGACTCCACTGTCTAAATGGCTCACTTTCTTTTCTCCAGGCAACAGAAATTTTAAGGGATCTGTTTATCTAACTATTGGTTTTAAAATCTATTTCTCATGATATTATTGTACTGTAATGCACATCTTTTAGAGTGTAGTTATCTCTTTCTGATTGAACAAGTTAATAAATATGTCTGTACTCAAGAATACTATTGGGAATTATATAGAATATTGTTTTTAAATGTAAGACATTAAAAAACTTTGAGGGCAAATATTAACTAATAGGGTTTTTATTACTAAAGAAATCTTATTATATTTTTTTCTGTATTGTACTTAAAATAAGATTGCATGTATCTGTGCAATCTAGGTATAGCACAATAATATTTTCCTTAGTTAAACTGCAGAGGTTTTTTTGGAAACAGGATAACTGACCTTCATTTTTTTTTCTATGTGTTTTAACTAAAGAAGCTTTTATTTAGTTTTCAGATAATTTTATATTATTTTATTTTATTGTTGGTAAATAATTTCAGAAGCATATGAATCCCCTACTGGAAAATATCTTTGGCATGGTTAAGAAATCAACTAATTAATGACTGTAGAGCAGAGGTAGTTGCTTTTTAACTCTTTCAGGAAGTATGTGTGTATGTGTGTGTGTGTATGTGTGTGTTTTATCTTGCATTATTCTTGTAATTGCACAGTCCTATTAATATTCCTGTGGTGGTCTAATGCAATAAATGACAGGAAGAGAGCATTAGAAAGAAAACAAAAACAATCTTCGTTCCGACACTGTCTTCAGGCACTGTCTTTGATCCTTATTAAAGCTTTTGAATTAAGCTACCATACAAATAATAAATTTTTCTGTTTGCCTTAGAGGGGTATGACTTTGAGATCCTATGTCAGTAGGTGTTGTATGATGTCCTTGAAACATACTTTTTTTTTCTCAAGAAATAATCTAAGAAAATTTGTGTTATAATCATATATATTCAAAAGATACGTTTCTGGCTTATATGAGTCCACTAAAAGGAGAGCTTTACAAGTGTTAACTGACACAACCTTACCTCTGTGGCATGTAGCTCAGTAGTGAGCTCTGGTTTTGGGTGATGCTAATCCTCATCTCTTAAGAATGTTTCCCACTTCAAGCTTGACATGGTGGGGTTAATTTTTCCAGAGTTTCTGTACAAATTTGTGAAGAGGGCTATGCAAAGGGAATCAGTACAGCCTAGTGGAGAGCAAAGTCCTGAGCATTAGCAACGCTGGAATGTTTTTATTGACAAACGGTAGTCTGCTATTGACATTTGTGTCCCTTGATGATACTTCTATCCTAGCTTATCTTTGCTGGTCAAATGCCTTAATTGTTCTGGCCTTTAATTCAGTCAAAGTTGGAGCATGAGTGGAAGAGAAAAGAGAAGGAACAGGTCTAACGGAGCATCAAGCTTGAGCTGTGAAGCTGCTGGCAACGATCAACCTGTCATAATGTTATGATTTGTTCATTTTTATACCATTTATTAGCCTTTACTTGTTGTGCCATTTGGCCTCCAGGGCAGATAAAGTGCTGTCTAATTTGGTAGGTTTGCTTCTGTCAGAGTGGCCTCGACAGGGAAGGTGTTAGCTGTGGTGACAAATAATCAATAGCTGTCGTTGTCATGAGGAACGTGAGTAGTTGGGCCTTTCATCTGGAGGATTAGAGGTCTAATTGGATTGAGAATAGGGAGGGTGGGCTGTTGGGTAACCCTGTCAGCTATGTTAAGCTGTCAAATGTCAGGTTTACAGAAAGGAAGAAGGGATGGTTAGCTTTCCGAAATGAGGACAAGGCATATGAAAACTTGGAAAAAAATAATAGGTAGAGGAGTAGAATAGGCTCATGTATGCTCTGACCCATTCTTGTTAATTATATATCTCTGCAGTTAATGAAGTTGAGTACAAAGCTGCCTTTCCCTTCTCTTTTATCCGTCTGTCTCTGACTCACATACACGGACGTGTGCGTGTGCACGTACATACACACACATGCACTGGAACAGGTTTGGCAGTGTGATACCAAACCACACTGATCCTGTGTCTTGAGAAAAAGCAAACTAACTGCTCAGACGGGGTATGTAAGTGTGAAAGGTTATGACAGAGAGAAGGTAAATACTCACTAATGGAGAAAATCAGTTTAGCAAAAGTCATGAAGAATGTGATTATTTTATGTTAATATTTGCTGTAAAATTTGGTCAATATTCTTATAGGTATAAGCAATAATTCTGTTGCTGTAAGAAAATAAGCACTAATATCAAGTCCTGCATTGTACAGTAAAATAGTCAGTTGACTTTTGTCTGTATTTTCTTGTTGCTTTTGATCCCTTCCTCTACGTTTCTTGGAGGAAGATTTGTGTTGTTTCAAAGACAATAAAGCCAATTGAAGAGTCATTATGCTAGCAAAGCAAAACCTTTTTTTCAGGTATATGAGTCTAAGTTTACAATGCCAAAATTTTACTTACCAGAATAAGGATCAAGTCTAGATTTTAAAGAAGATTTTTTTGTTTATAAAATTACTAAAATAATGCTTTCTTTATTTTTCATCTTAGTGTACTACTCTTTTCAAATCAAATCTTAACATAACCACATCAATATCTCCTTTCTGTATGTAGCACATTTCTCCTGGGAACAGTAGTATTAGGCCTAAGTTATCCTTCATATGACCAACCATGTCTTACAAGCAGTTAGCATCCTTTACTCCTGCCTGTCTTAAAATGACAAAGTTTATAGAGAGGAAAAAGTAAACCCTTTACTTTGCATCAACTGATTAAACAAAAGACAATTTTACGTTTTATTATCTGGTAAGATTGTAATTCCTTTTAAATTTCAAAATTGTTTTTTATTTCTGATGATTTATTCTATTTTTTTTTCCTGTTGGCATTTCAGGTTTTATTGATCCCTTGCAGTCCCCCCTCACTAGAGGGGGAAAAAAAATCACAGCTTCCTCCCTTCAGAGATTGACTGCCCTGCTTTCAAGCAGCCATCTTCATGTATGAGCTTGGATTCATTACTCGTAACTCATTTTTGCTTTTGTAATCTAACAAATATAGTTCCTCTGCCTTTTCTAATCTAGGCTTTATCAGAGCTAAACTTCAAATTTTGTTGTAATCTGGTTCTGCTGATGCATCTTTTTTTTCCCCCTCTCTCTATTTCATAGCTTCCCCAACTTTTAGTTCATGATTTTAGTATTTAGTTAGGATTCCGTGTAATCTAATTCAATCAGATTATACCTTCTGATGTAAATGATGGAAAACCTGATGAAGAGCTGAAATTATGGACTACTCTTGTAGATTTAAATGTGGTAAAGATAACTGAGATGGCTGAGCTGCAAGAGAATTATCATACTGCTGTGACCAGTTTGGCTTCAGTATCTGTAACAGCCTTAAAGTTAAGAATTTCTGTCTGCATTTCAGAAGCGCTACGATAAAGTTGATTCTTTCCTGGTGAAATCGTCAGCCTGGAGTATGAATTAGTAGAAGATGTTTAAATTTTTTTTTAGCTTAATAAAAATTTCCCAATTTCTTTGAAACATGATTCTTTTTTTGTAAAGTTCCTGATTTTTATTCATTGTGGTAAGAAGTAGATCTTAATTCAGTGACTTAATTTCCAGAGTTTTACCAAATGTCACCAAAATTCTCACCCTTCTTCTGAATGTTTTTTTTTTTTCCAGATAACTTCCTTATGATGACAATGATGCATGATTTACTCATTTTCTTCCCTTCTTAGTGTAACTGGAACAATACTATTAGTGTTGTTTTCCTTTTCTTTTCCTCCAGCAAGGTCATTGCTAATTTTATTGACCTAATTGACTGATTGTGTTGTACCAACTCTTCTCTCTCACCTACAAGCTCTATGCAATTTCATTTCTCTGTATCTCTGTACTGATTCTTGCCTTGGTAACTCTTTCCTTTTCCTAGGTTTGGCTTTTTATCTTCTTTTACGAATTTCCTATGCTTGAAGTAGGCATTCATTATCCACTCTGCCAAAGAGAATATTGACAGGCCCAAACATACAGCACGTTAGCATCTCTGTTGAGTGCTCTTCCAGATTTCCAGATTTTATTAAAAATAACAGTAAGAAAAGCAAGAAGACTTCAGTTATTTTGTAAAAAAAAAAAAAATTGAAAATATGAATCCAGTGTAAACCTACAGTGACAGTCTGTGGATAAGTTCTGCCTTTGCTTGTATTGAAACCCCAATGAAAATGAGCTGATTCTGGATGATATGATACCTTAAATAGCTGTGTAGCCAGCTGATAGAATTGTGTTATTTTCTTCTCTCAAATTCGTGGTCTTTGCCTTTTGTGGGTACAGTGGAGAAGAGCATCTGGACTAAATCCCCCTGTCTTTGGCAGGGATTCTAACACCTTTTAAAAAATGGTTCATTTTTCTATTTTTTTAAGAGCTCTTATGGTGCAATAATGTTTCAGGCTTATACCAGTGAGTAAAATAATTCATATTAGTCTATGAAGCGTGTCAGTTATTGGGGATGAGAAGGTAAAGCAGTCTGGTCAAGTCTGGTCAAAAATTCCAAGTCACAATCTAAGAGACTTAAAAAAAATCAGTACTTAACCTCAGAGACTGTTTACCTGGAAAGGCAGGTAAGGTTACAGATAGGCTTTAGGGCAATCACAACAGACAAAATTTTGCCTAACAGTAGTAAACACTTTGTGCAGGGATGAACAGTATTTTTTTTCTAGAGAAAGCTGTTCTGTGTTGCTTGATGCAAGGTTTTTGTAAGTTAACAAAATTACCCTATTTCTCAAATGCTAGCTCTGCTCTGTGTACTGATACAGCTGTCCCCTCTTATTTTCTTTTATTCAAGGGGTAGATGTAAGTGTCTGTAGCATTTGGACTCGAAAATAATGGTCGTGTTTTAAACTGTGATTCTGTATGAACACGGAACTGAAAGGAGTGCTATGGCTCGTGTCTGATTAGGTTTCATTTTATTTCACTTCTTGCAATTCCTTTACCATTGTGGCATCGCTCAGTGTACAAGAGACTTGCACAGCTCTTCCCCCAGGACACTGATGTCTGCCTACAACTCTACCTTTAAAAATGGCTTTTCAGGCAAAGGTATCTCCCTGTTTGATTGTCCTTTCTAAAACATGCTTCTTGCATTAATTGCCCCTTTGCAGCTGACCTCATATCTATCTGATCTTTAAATGTTACAAGAAGAAGTGCTGTTGCTGGGACCAAGAAACCTCTTATTTGCTTATGTCCAGGTTTGTCAGTGAGAAAGGCAGGCCTATCACTGTAGCATTAGTAGCTCACCCGTTTGCTTTAGTTTAGCTTATTTTTGTGAGACATTTGGTAATTTTTGTTAAAGTTAGGTGACTTTTTCAAGGTCTGGCATAATGAAAAGTGAAGGTATTTGTTTTCACTGATTATAATTAATTTTTATTGTAATTTTAAGTGAGTTTGTTTTCTTATAAATGTTTTCATAAATACTTCAATAGATGTAGTAACAGCAATAGATCATTTTGAAGCTTGATACCTGTCTGCTGTATTCTCCAGGAATCTTCTATCAGATGTCTGACACATCCTTAATCTGATGCTCAGGCTTGTCATTTGAATTGATAGTATATTAGATAGGATGCCTTCAGCATTGCTATAGAAGGTATTTGAAAAATAAATTCAGATTTTATGGCCGTGACACTAATTCCAGGAGCACTATTTTTTTATTTATCTCTCTATTTGTCACAAGCAGTTGGTTAAGTTGTTGATTAAAGAGAATTAGAGGAATCATACTCAAGTCAAAATGGATATGTTTAAATAAATTACATCAGAATTTTCTGTTGTTTCCAGGAAAACAGCAGATCGTATGAGCATTTTCGAAAACACAAAATTAATGTAATTTACATGGATTAAAATTATATTATCATCCCTTTTTTTGTTACCCAATTTTTTATTAATGAACAATGAGAAATTAATGAGGAATACTATCCATTTTTATTAATGAGAAATAATTTCTCTGAGATATTGTGATTCATGTTATCACCTACATATTTGCATGCACAGCTCCTATCGCCTGCGTACACAGAGCTTATGATATGAAAATGTAAATATATATACACACACAGAGGGAACATTTTTTCAATGTTCCACTTGTATGGTATATGATATAGATTTTGAAAGACTTTATGAAATGCCAGCTTAGGCTGTTAGCACAATTTCCTGTACTTTGAGCAAGAACAACTAAATCCAGTACTTTTATTACTGTTAAGATGTAATTTGAGTAGCTTATTAAGGCTTTGCTTTATTTATCATACGGTAAGTATATTATGATTTCATTTTAAAAACTCAAACTTCGCTGGATATATATATAGAAACGATGAAGTATTGTAATGTATGTAAGTAGCTGCAAGCATCTCAATTTTTGTGTACTTTATTAAAAGTTAATTGCAGATAGATTGCCTGTCTACCACTGCAATAGTTTTGAAGTTTTCATTGTGGCTGGGGAAAATTTGTCACAGAATATAATTTACTGGATAGTTTTGTATATATTTCACATAATAGTTTCTTGAGCTGTTTGAAATATATTTAAAATCAATTAAAAGACATGGATTTGTTCTAAAATAAGAGCAGCTAAAATCATAACCAAGAAATTCCAAGATGTGCCCAGAAACAAATAAATCTGTAAAAGTTTCTTCTGGAGGCCACATGGCTTCCTTGAGTCCCTTAAGACATCATGTGCACAAGCCTGTAGGGAGACAGAGTCAGGAACTACAAGGAAAACCAGTTCTGATCAGACGGATACTCAGGAGCTTGGCTTGTTATCTCATCCACTTCAGAATGGAGCAGAACTAAACAAATTCAAGATAACTGGTGGGAACTTTGAGTGGATTGATAGCTGTAATTCAAGTTTATTTTTGAGCTAAATTGAATCATGGATCATACTATTCTTTATAACCTTTTAATTAATTTTTTAAACAAATCTAAACATAAAATAAAAATAAACCAGTCTATAGGGATGGAAAATTATATGGACTCTGCCTTATTATAGGTTTATTGCCCATGGTATTCAAAAATTGCTGTGTGGAAGCTGGTTTTGGAGGCTTTTGAATTGCTATCCCAACTCATCTTATGTTTTTATGTTGCCAACTTTGGAGGCATTAGTTAATGGGCATATAACTTTTATAGACACTCAGAATCTGACATCTGCAAAACTTCAGGAGTTATACAGATTATAAAAAGAATTACTAAAAATGGAAAGAATCTTGTAAATATGGACTTAAATCCAAACTTTATTAGAGAAGAATGTGAATATATGAAAATTTAGTTTTTAGAAATAAGAACTAATATATTTCAGGGATGTATTTAACACTTAGTTCTTGTTTTATGTAAAGCCATTAAGATGAAGAACATAATTTTTTTTTTAATACTAGCATCTTTCTGTTTTGTTTGTTTGTTTTGTTTTTGTTACATTTTAGTTTTGTTACTTCCTGTCAGATCTTTCAAGCCACAATTATTATTATCTGATAATTTATCCTTTGATGCTTCCAGCTCATGAAGAGCTGGATAGTTATCCCACTTTTCTCTCAAACTCAGGTGTTCTAGGTACTTCTGCATGAAGGAAAAGAACTTTAAAAAGATATCTAAAAAAACAAATTAATAACAGTAGAAGAAACCATCTGGAAACTAGAATGCTAATTGCATTTTCACCCTTGATGTGTTATGGTTTCTTGTTTGTTTTTTTACATGAAGGAAGCAATTAATTCATATAGGTAGACCATAAAATTTAGATCTGAACTCTACACAGAAACGCATATACAGACCATGGATAAATGAGGTCAAAGACTGCTGATACAATCTCCTGTTTTCCTTTAACGTACCTTGGGAAACAGTCTTACCTTGGATTTCAGACTATTGGTTCATTTTCTTCTGTCTTGTGTCTTTAGAACTGAATTCCAGTTGATAGTTCTCTCTATTCCTATGGAAACCAAGCTATTGAAGCCTCCTGCAAGAGGCTTTAGGGAGCTGTGTTCCACACCGCCTCATTTTTAGTCCAAGTTTTTGATGGCTAGAACTGGTCTGGAGCTATCCTGATGTTTTGGGCTGATGTATTGCCTCAGATGCTTTGTTGGATGAATAAACATATTGAAATTGGAAACTGTTAAATAAGAATTCCATTCAGCTGTTGGAGCTCTTAAGTGTTCTAACTTAGAGTCTGGGCTGCTGCTAACAAAGTGGCTAAAAAGGGTACTTTGTAACCTGTACAACATCACAGTTGCCATGGTTGACTGGAAAGGATTAGTAATACATCAAATAGATGAATCTGTTAGTGATTTGTTAGCTAGAAGACATCTTCTAGTGTTAGAGGCATCATCCTCATCCATGCAGAGATAATAAAAAACTTGAATATTTTTTTTCAAAGGTGTAGATCAGTGGATGACTACTAAAGGGTTATACGCATCTAAAATAATGATTGTAAAGATTTTCCTTTACTCACAAGTTAGTTAGCTTTTATTACATTTCTGTTCAACAAGTTAACCCTCTATTTTTCATAGAATCACAGAATGCCTAAGGTTGGAAGGGACCTCTAGAGGTCATCTAGTCCAACCCCCCTGCACACGC
>JAUBNY010000002.1:2836559-2860812 GCA_032275445.1 Crypturellus soui
CCTGGAACTTTCAAATCAAAGTGCTACATAATATTTTGCTGGCATGGGGGGAAGTAGCAGAGAGAAAAAAGTCCGTTCTCGATCTCACTGCCTACTCCTACTCAGCATTTGGGAGAGATGTCTGATATATAAAGTTCTTGTTAATCTACACATATTCTACTGCTTAAAAAAATGTATTACCTAGTTATGAACATTTGATAATGCCTGGAAAACCCACTAACAATAGTCAAGAATTGGCAATAGGAGCATGTACTACCTTGTGATATTTTATTCAACTACCACTGGTTGGGAGAAGGTAGATTGAACACTATTCAATAGATACCTATAGAATTTGGAAGAACTGAAGGCAGTGCAGAACATCAAAACCTTTTCTCAAAGTAGATCTGAGTACAGAGTCAGTATTTAATGCCCTCTTCCTCTACAGAAAAATAATGTTTTTGTATAATTCTGCATCAGTTTCTATCATTCCAAGAAATTGCCAAATTTAAGAGGGACTGCTGACTTTGAAGTCTTCTTGCGCTCTGGCTTTGAGGTCTGCTTCAGATGGCCATTCTAACCTATCAAAGTAAGTCGGGTGTTTTCTCCAGCCCTGAAATTGTTGCACCTTATGGCATTGTCCTGTTGGTTCGCTAAAGTACCATGAACAGAGTATTCTTTTTCTTAAGTCCAGGAAGTCCTTGCACAATTAAATTAGAAGTCTACCAAGTTAATTATATACCAGACAACCCACCTTTTACACCAAGTATAAGTGCTCCTAAGTGTGGTAATCGCACAAGATGATGTGGCTTCGACCTAATTCAGTTCTCTGTATTTGTGAGTATCTAGTCATACTCAGGTGGTTGGAACTCTTGCTCAGTTTTGTTTAAAGCCAATGATTTTGATGCCATCCATTCTAGGTTGATGTGTTCCATTTTTTGACAGTCCTCCATCATTTGATAACTGTCCTTCCCTGGCTTCTAGACTTCTTGAGATTCTCCTCAGAATTATAAGAGAATTGCAGCAGTATCGTGGCTTCTTCCCATGTCTTGCATAGGACAACATGGAATTTTAGGATTTCTGTGGAATGAAAAGTGTTATTCTAAAAATAAAGCCTTATCTGCCTGAATAAATTCCATGACTGCAGTGGAATCCATGATACCTCCACAAAAAAAAAAAAAACAGTAATATTAGAACATATATTCTTGTGCTGAATTTATCTTTATTGCAGTAACAACTGTTGATAGAAAAACAAATGAGCAGGATACACAAGACAAATTGTGAAGATTATGACAGATACAAAGATTAGATCTACCTAGAATAAAGCCATGCTTATTGAAGATATAAATGGAATGAGATTTGGCCTCAAATATGTCATACATATTATTCTGAGATTTATTTGTGTGATTTGTATTCCCTAATCATTAGAGTTCTTTTTGTGATATCACTACAAATTATTTTCTGCACTTCAAAATGTTATTTAGAAACATATAAGATCACTTAAATTCATTTGAAAAGTAAATTCAAAAAAGGGAAGTGCCAAGCCCGGCTCTTGGGAAACAATAAGCCTGTGCATAAATACAGACTGGAAAGGAGTTTGGTTGAAAGGGACCCCTGGGGTTTTAGTGGTCGCTGAGTTGAGCATGAGCCATTATTAGGGTGCCTTGTAGCAAAGAAGGCCAACAACATCCTGGGTTACACTAGGAAGACAGCTGACATCGGAGCAAGAGAGAGGATTTTTCCTCTCTATTCATCACTAGTGAGGCCACATCTGGAGCGTCCACACACCCTGGAGTGTTTGAACACATCTGGTGTTTCCAGACATACCTGGTGTTCCACGTCTGGGCTTCCCAGTACAAGAGCTGCATGGACATACTGGCAGAAATCCAGCGGCAGGGCAAAAAAGATCATTAACAGAGTGGAGCATCTATCCTACAAAGAGAGACAGCTGTAATTGTTTAGCCTGGAGACAAGAAGCCTGGGGGCGACGCTATTAGTGTGTGTAGATACTTGTTAGGAGAAGGCGAAGAAGATGGAGCAAGCCTCTCCTCAGCAGTATCCAGTGGATGGACAAGAGGTAATGGGCATAAATACAAACACAATCAATTCCATTTAAGCATAAAATGCCTCCTTGACAGTGAGAATGGTCAAGCATGGAACAGACTGTTTAGAGAGGAGGCCCGAGTGGAGGCTCCATCCATGCACGTACTCAGAATGCAACTGGGCACAGCCAGGGGCAACCTGCTCCTCTTGCTGACACTGCTTGAGCAGAGAGCTTAGACTAGATGATCTCTGGAGGTCCCTTCCAGTCTCAGCTGTTCTGTGTGATTCTGTGAAAATATAATCTAAATATCATGAATGTATTTCAGGCTGTAACTAATTTTACTTTTTCTATTTCTTTTTTTGACATTTTTATAAAACTTGCAAATGTCCCAGCAAACTGCATTGCATTGGAGTGCCTACTACAATAACCCAGAGCATGTGAAACTTCTCATAAAGCATGATTCAAATATTGGAATCCCTGATATTGAAGGAAAAATCCCACTTCACTGGGCAGCTAACAACAAGGACCCTAGTGCAATTCATACTGTGAAATGTATTCTGGTAAGAAAGTCTGATACATAAAATTTTTTTTTGCATGTATTCCTTTACTGAGATAAAAACTTCATTTTTTTCTTTTTGAAATACTGATGAATATCCATGCTGTAAATCATGGGTTATGAATACTGTTCATAATAATTCAGTGTGTCACTGTACATTTTAGGGGACGTAGGAAGGAAGAGTTTACAAGTTCTCCGAGTTAAAAAGGCCAGTCATGTTACTCATGCCAGTTGCCTCTGCACAGTGAATTCTTTGCTGTATGGCATTTCTTCCTCGTTTGCAAACTAACTTCTGGTTAACTGTATTGAGCCGTCTCATTCCTGACTGTTGAGTCAAAATTGTAGGGTATATGTGATCAATTATCAGTGAGTCCTTGATCAGTTTACTGAGAGACTCTCCAAAACTCTTTCTGTACAGATTAAATAGCCATGTATTTCATGGCTGCATTTCAGTTTCATTTTCATTTTCTCCACTGACACTACAATGACTACAATCAGATTTTTAGCTTGATTTCTACCCTGATTTTTATTCTGTGGAAATCATTAAATTCAAGAATGTTGAAAAACATAACAGTTACAGTGGTATCTTTCTCTCATTTTGCAACAACCTATCTATTTCCTTTTTTTTCGAAATCGTCTCAGAACAAGGCATGTTCTATGTCTATATCTATGTCTATGATTTCTATGTCTGTTTGTTGATTAGCTTGCAAGTTGAGAGTGGAACTTGTGGCCTATGAAAAATCAGCTTGAATCCATTCCGCTTCTTCCCCAGTCTCAGTGATAATCTTACAGTTGTCGTTTTTCACTATAAAATAGCTCTTCACATCCAGGCTAATTCCATAATTTTTTAGCTTCTTTCTATGAGGTTTTTGTAACATATCCACCCGCACAGTTAGAATTGCTGCCAATTTGTGTCATGATTTATATTATTACCTGAGTTCAACAAAGTACTGTATTATGCTAGCAGTATGGAAGGGCTGCCTCTCTGACTTGTTGCCTCATTTTTAATACATTCAACACAAACCATTTATATTCATTTTTCTGAGTGCGATAAGCTGTAAGCTACATGACATTGCTCAGAAAGCAGTCAGATATTGACCTCAGTGTGCTTTGGTAGCCTTTGTTGCACATTTACTGCATTACGGTATTGTTCTCCTGTGTTATCTTCATCGGTTTGGAAGAAATCTGGAGAAAAAATGGTTATTCTCTAGTGTCTTTCTTGGACATCTTCCATGCTGCTTTACAAAAACTTGAGAACAATTAAGCTGCTGGTTTTACTGAGACCACAGTCTATGATACTGCAAACACTATCTTGTTTTTTCTGTGCTCCATTATCTGAATGTAACCATCTATCATCTCCTTTTTTAAAACTTCCAAAAGTGAGCAGGAATCCCTTTTCTGTTTTGTGTTTTTACAGTGTTTAGCCCAGTATAATCTTACTCAATGACTAGAGCTTCTGGACATTGTGATTGTAAAAATAAATAATAATGAAAACAAATGCTGAAAAAGTAGGTCAGATTTGCAGGGGTGGCAGTTAGGCACATGTGGTTGCATGTAATGGTGAAATCCATGAAATATAGTGAAAATGGAGCACACAAGGCATATACGTCTGAATGTAAATAACGGTTTCATCACAGAAAGTTTCTTTACCATTTTGGTTTCTTTACCATCCTCACATTATGGGGATGTATTCTATGGAACATAGTGCCTTTCCGACAGAAGTTTGTATGTGTCATCTATTTGACGTGTTTTGTTAAAAAATCTTTTTTGTTGTTGTTTTGGGAGGATCAAAAATCAGCTTTCCAGATCACATCAATAAATTATAGATGAGGAGAATAATTATTTTTTTCGGTTAGTTTATTTCATTCAAACACATTCTCGTCTGATGTGGTTAGAAGTCCAGTATTAACTTCTGTTTGAATTGTCATTCCTATTCAGTCATGCTTTAAAAATCATTCTCCAAAAGATCCCTTATAAGTTTTTTTTTGCAGTGGGCTCCATACTCCCCCTGCTAAGCAATTTGAATAGACAGAAAGTAAGCATAATGTCAGTTAGCTGTGTAATGAGAGATGTTGAAGGAAAGGAAAAGCATGAATTTTTTCTTTTCTCTCTAATGGCTCAGATCAAATGCTTTTAAATACTTATTAGAATAAGCAGTATTCATGCTTTGATCATTCTGGTTTCTGCATGTAACAACACTAAGCTCAGTTTTACTTTGGGTAAGACAAATTCACATTTATCAAATTTTTATATTTCTAAAGTTCTGTGATTGTGCCAGTGGCTGCCTGTTATAATGAACTACAGTATGTTTTGAGTAATATTTTTCGTCTGGCAATATACCGTGACTAATATTAGTATATAGTATACTGATGTGGATACTGATATAAACTCTTGTGACAGGTTTTTCAAATATGTAAGATATGTAGGATAGGCTATGTAAGACATAGCCATTTTAATAGGGCTATGTGCTGTATCTAAAATATATTGACATTCAAAAAAAGTACAATAAGGTAATTTAAGCTTACATTGTTAGAAAGTAAGACAATAAGAAAAAAAAAGAGAGAGTAAGGACATTCCAGAATTGAGGTTGCTACTGCAGGATTAATTTAGCCAGATTACATTTAGGAAGTATGATTATATATAGCTCTAAATATATTATTTTATCTATTAAATAAAACCTACAGAATATACAACCTTGGTAAATTAATGTTGCATTAAAAACCATAATTCTAGGATTTCCTGACTTTCTGCTTCTTGATTTATCATTCTCAGTGTGAGATATCTGTAATACTTACTGCATTGTAAATAGTGCAAATGCAGTTGATTTCTGGCCTGTTGATGTATCTGTTGTGCTTAGCAGGAAAAGTTGCAGTGAATTTAATGAGAAAAGGGTCAGGAACTGGTTCTGTTTTGCTAACAAAATGCGTTGATCAGAGTCTTTTCTTCCCTCTCTTCCTCTTCCCCCTACTATTTCATACATATATTGAAGGACATGATCTAGCACTCTATTTTCAGGATGATTTTTTTCTCAGTTATCATCATGGTTTGAGACCCAGGCTAAGGCTGAAAGTTATTGCGACTTAAAATGACCTTGACCTCAGTGAATTTTTCTTAATTGTTGCTTTTCCCTGTAGTTAGTTTATAGGCCTTCTCCCCATAGTTATTTTAAGCATTTGTTTTAATATTCTGTTTGTGCTCCAGATGTTTACTGTCCTACATCTGAGTTCCTACATTTTCTTGATTTCCTTTTTATTTTTGTTTGTTTGTTTGTTTTTGTTGAGGTAGATGTATTCATTAGAAATATTTTCTGTCTTCTATCCTGTCACCTGGAGACCTTGGCATCCCCTTTGGGAATGCTTGCGTAGTCATGTGGTTTTAAGATGTTAGAAAAGTATTGTGATGAAAGGCATAAGATTAATTTGTGTGAAAATATGGTGACCTAGGAGAAAAATATTAAGATAGATATATCATATGCAACTTAGATAATCAGGTAAGAAGATCGAGTTATTTTCACAAGTGGCTGAGTTTAGCTTTTAAGCCTCCTCTGTAAGAAGCCGCTTCCACTACAGGATCACAGGATGTGTATCAAAAATCAAGTCTTGTACAATAAGTGGGACACACACACATACATATATGGAAGTATTTGGAAATCACCTATTCTATAATGTATATGTCTAAAGTATTTGCTTGTAAAGCTATCTTCTACTAAATACAGACAGTTTACCTCACTCTTACTGTAAGATTTTTTTGTGAAGTTTCTCTCTTCAGCTTAAATATTTTTAGTCTTTTTATCTTTTTTAAAGGAAGCGGCACCTACAGAATCTCTGCTTAACTGGCAAGACTACGAAGGGCGAACTCCCCTTCATTTTGCTGTTGCTGATGGGAACGTAGCTGTTGTTGATGTCCTGACCTCTTATGAAGGCTGCAATGTGACATCTTACGACAACTTGTTTCGAACTCCTCTTCACTGGGCAGCCTTACTTGGTAAAATTGACTGAATGCAAAAGTCATTTAATAATCAAATGTCTGTGTTTTTTAATCTTTACATCCATTTTTTTTTTATTTAATTCTGACCTGGCATTGTGATAATTATTCTCTTAGAACAACACTATTTGGGGATTGCTAGACCAGTATTAGATGTTCATGTGTTGAGTGTTTTTATCTTGAAATTTATCTTGAAAAATTCTTGAAATTATCTGGAATTTATCTTGAAATTCTTCGAGGACTGTAAAATGCTGTAGCTCAACAGGCTATGTTGAGGACAGTTAGAACATATCAGATGTTCTTACATAGATGTTTGTGTATAGATCAATTTTTCAGGGAAGTAGAACTTAAAAAACTTATACTCTAGAGGTCTGTATCCATCTGGTGAATTTTATCTTGAAGGATAAAGTGTGCCAACATAGACCTTCCTTTACTGATACTGTATACTCCTGTGGCTAGCACAACCAACCAAGGCACATTGGACTTATAGTGGAATCTATTTAGTAATCTTGAAGATAGTGATACTGAAGGCATTAAAATTGTGGAATCCTGTGGAGTTATCCATAAGGAGAAACACAACAAAGAGAAGACACAGCTGCATCAAATGTGAATGCATAAGGAGAATATCAGATTTCTCTGGGATAAATCATGCCATTTGATATCTTCTGATCCTAAATTGTTCTGGGAAGGACTATTCCTGTTTGGCAGGAGGCTTGGGAAAGAAAAGTATTCCAAGAAGAAGGAATGGCAAAGACAGTGTCTGCAACAGGGATTTTGTGCTGGTTATTCCAGTAACTGCTTTGTTCAGATCGTATTTTAGATATCTTTTTGTCAACTGTCAGAGTATTTACTCCAACTCTTACCTGTCCCTCTGCTTACATGATTTCATTTTAGTCTGTTTATGACTCTCTTTTCATTTAGTTTTCCTTCATTTTACTTTTGAACTTCCTGTATTGAGGTGGAGGTGGAGGAAATGTTTTGTTAGAGGATTTTTTTAAGTTTATTCCATATCAGCAGTGACATGTTCAAAAGAAAATGTGCATGAGCTATGGTATTGGTGTGACAGTTGCACACTGTCACATTGCATGTTCTGTTTATGGTTATAGTCTCTGCCATTTTGGGTGTGTGTGCGTTGCTCATTTACATACATTCAGGAGGAATGTCCTTTTTCTATATTCATATAAGTACCCCAAGATAGAAACATTGTATTTGCCTTTGCAAGAAGGGAGTCCATATTAGGGGGAGCAGTACATATTTTTTCATATCATAACTGAGAACTTGAAATATGGGACTCCAAAAAAAACATTCACTTCTTTTCCAGCTTCCTAAAAATTTCTTCCAAAAATAATGTCAAGTAACTAGTTTTGTGAGCCTAAAGACTTAACACTCAGCAAAAACTACCAGCCTCCCCTCCACCAGTGAGGCATTAAAAAACTCAGCCAATTCGAAATGACTATAAAAATCATAGAAAGAATTTGGAGGAGGGAAATTCAGGAAATGTAAAATCCGAGAGAGAAAATTTACCTTTGGTAAATCCATGCTGACTGTTCCCTGGTACTGCCTTCTACCTCACACGCCCAGACGCATGCTCCAGGATGACGTGTTCCGTGATTTTCCCAGGGACTGAAGTGAGACTGACTGGCCTGCAGTTTCCCAGAATGGTTTTTTTTTTTGGCCTTCTTGGGAGGCCCTTTCTCTAAGTACAGAGACCTGGGAAACCTAACTGATGAAGACTGAGGAAAAGTCGGCATTGAGTGCCTCCAGCCTTTCCATGTCTGCCGTCACAACGAAGAATCTTAGAATCATAAAATTGCTATGATTGGAAAAGGCCTTTAAGATCACTGAGTCCAACCATAAACCCTTCACCACCATACCTCCTAAACTATGTCCCTAAGTGCCTCAACTACATGTTTCTTGAACGCTGCCAGGGACGGTGACTCCACCACTTTCCTGGGCAGCTTGTTCCAAAGCTTTTCCACTCTTTCCATGTAGAAATTGTTCCTAATATCTAACCTGAACCTCCCCTTCCACAGCTTGAGGCAATTTCATCTTGTCCTATTTTCAGTAGTTATTTTGGAGAAGAGACAGACCCCTGCCTCACTACAACCTCCTCTCAGGTATTTGGAGAGGGCGACAAGGCCTCCCCTGAGCCTTCTGTAGACAAAATAACCCCAGCTCCAGGGGTGTCCTTCCTGTGCCTCTGTGTGCCAACACTTCTGTCGGTGCTGGGGACTCTGTCCTGTGACACATTACCGGTTATTGAGCAGTCATACTCAAACATCATCAGAATTTCCAGCCCACCACTTGAATATGTGCTTGCTTGACACTCTCCCTTCAGGAATCAGCTGAAGATGAAAGATGAAAGCACTCTTTGATCAGGAATAGCTGATAGGGTCATTAGGTACTACTAGATTTTGCTAGAAGCCTCCAGGATCTATTCTTCCGCAGCAGCAAGAGGCATCCTAAAGTTCCTGGAAAATCTAGAGGCAGAGTCTGGATTTGGCTGTTCAAACCACTTATCTGTTAGTTCCTTGTTTGCTGTGCTCAAACAACCCAAACCCCTGCTCACAGCATGTTTGGTTAGTTGAGTCTTTTTCAGGGCCTTGGTCACTGTAGTTTTGAATGGATGGAGTTTCCACAACTTCTCCAGGCATTTATTTCAGTATTTAACCTTTCTCGTGGTGAAATGGATTTTCTGTGTATCTAATGGGAATTTAATGCAACTTGCCTCCATTGCCTCTTGTCCTATCACTGTGCACCTTTGAGAAGAGCCCGGTTCCATCTTTTCTACAGTATCCCTTTAGACAGCTGTAGAGAGGAATGGGATCTCCCCTCAGCCTTTTCTTCTGAAGGACTCAGCTTTCTCAAATTTTCATGTCATGTGCTCCAGCTTCCTAGCTGTCTTGGTGGTCCTTCTCTGGACTTACTCCAGTTTGTTAATGTGTTTTGGGTACTGGCAAGTCCCAGACTGGACAGCATCTCCCAGATACAGTCTCACAAGTACTGAACAGAGGGGAAGAATCAACCTCCATCAAGCTACTGGTTACACTCTTGTTAATACTGCCCCGCTGTGATCATCCCTCTTGCCATGGGCCCTTTCTTGCTGACTGCTATTCAGCTTCTTGTGCACCAGGACCCCCAGGTCCTTTTCTGCAAAGCTGCTTTCTATTCAGCTGGCCCCAAGCCTGTATTGTTGGCTGTATTCTTTTTCTTCCATGTTATGCTGGTCTTTTTTTTTTATGAAAAAATACAAAAATACAGGTTTAACTTTGCTATTATCAGGAAATCTTGCTAGATTTTACCAAAGTTGTCTTTAAGAGGAAAAGAATGCATCAGCTAGCAAACATATTCATTAATGACAGAAATCACTCTGGCTTCTCCTAACATGATTCAGTTAGATTTTTTCACTATTTGATGCTGCTGTTGATGATTCAGATAAAACTTTTGTTGCTGTTGTTTTTCATATTGCTAGCCTGTTGCTCATATACTCTGTAAATTATAAGCTTGCATATGTGAATCCTATACTTTTGTGCAGATACAATTAAATAGAGATAGTGGAAACAGAGGAAAATGCAATTCATAACATGACAAAGATAAAATGATTTTAAAAGTTGACCTCCTACTTTCTATCCTCCTCAGTGCAGGAAGAAAGAATAAACAGAGTACTGGATAAAAAGCAAAGAACCTTTAAACACTCTCATTCTTCTTTCAACAGATGTCTTCCCCATGACCCTTTGGGGCACTGCAGACAAAAAACATCAATAAAAAAACTGATTTCTCAGTGGAATGAATTATTGCAGCTCCAGTGACAAGATACACACAGTATCATTAAGTTTAGGAATTTTTTTAAGGCAAGCAAACAAAAGTATTCTCAAATTTGCATTTACACTCAAATGCTGATACTAAATTTTTATTGAGAAATTGCCCATAGAGATGATTATCCATCTCCTCCAAAATTTATATTTTCAATCTAAAAATATTCAAATCTGTTTTGATGGAAGTACGTATGTGTCAATTTATTGTTTCTTTGTCATAGATAGGGCATCTAGTAATAGAATATGCTCCAAATTTTGCTATACATTTTCACTGGAATTTTTGTTTGAATAAAATCTAAGTAATCCATACTTGATTTCTGTAAAACACTATCCTGTAGGATGAAATATTGGTTGAGTCGACCATTTAAGAAAGTAGATGGAAAAAGGCACATCATATTCAGTCTGTGCTCACTTCACTGTTTCTGATGGACCTCTCACGCATATGCAGTGTATCAGCTGGCCTATCAGAAACTCTATTTGAAAATAATCTTCTCGTTCATTATAATGTTAGTATTGCAGTTGTCAGACCAACTACAGCTTCTTTGTTTATGGAAGTCAAAGATGGTTTCTGGTTTTACTCCAATGATTTCTTTTAAAACAAATACAAAATATGTCTTTCTCCATGTTCCTATTCATAGATCATTATGGTTTACTGATGCCACTCAAAATTGAGGATGCAGAGTTTGGAATAGCATTCCAGAGTTTGGAATTAGAATGCTATTGGGATAAAAGGGCATGACAAGCTTATTTAAAATAACAAGTTTTACAATTTCTCCTAATGTTAGATCATTCACAAACTATATGTTTTTATTATATTGTTTTTCTCAGGTCATGCACAGATTGTACATCTCTTACTAGAAAGAAACAAGTTTGGAACTATCCCATCTGACAGTCAAGGTGCAACACCACTACACTATGCAGCCCAAAGCAATTTTGCTGTAAGTAGTACAGTCCTTTAAGTAAATACATTTTGCTATCATATTTTTGACATAAGTTATTCTATGCTGTAGTTATACTTTATACAGTGTTACAGTTTTTAAAATAATACAAAATGTCTGTGCATGCATAATCCATGGCTATCCCAAGTTAGGCAATATAAACATGGTTGATTTCAAACTATTAAAAATAAAATAGATTTTAAAATTGTATTATTTTGAAAAAAAATTGCATCAGAGTACACAATAATAATTTAAGAATTTTATAAGTAAGGAGAATGTTACGTAATCTTTTACAGTGCATTATAGGAAAATCTAAGAACTTACAGGATATCTAGAGGGAGAACACCCATGTGTATTGTACAGTTGCTTATAATTTTAATACCAAACAGACCAGTCTTTGACTTCCAGAAGGGTTTAACTTACTAATATTTGCTATTGTAAATGTAGTCCTTGTCTCATAAAGTATGGATAAAGAGCAAGTATCTTTTGTCACAGTGAACAAAAAGTGTGCAGTATTCAACATCAGTGGATTAGCTATTCCAGACAAAAAACAAGTTTGTTTCTCAAATGGACTAAATCTAACATTTTTGTAGAATCTATAATTTTTTGTCCAAAGATGAGTTAGAGTGCAGCTAGGCCCCAAAACCAGCACTTTAATGGTTGATGATAACAGTTGCTAAGCACTGAAAGATAAGAAGGCTTTTTTTCATCTTCCTTTTTCTGTTATAGTTGAATTATACTGTGCATAGTAAGCTGATAGTTCTTAGTCTCTCTTTTCAGCTGTATTACTCATAACCTCTCTTAACTACAGTGTCTGTCCAGTTGATGTAGTTGAGCTCATATTGTAGCCTAAACTTCAACAGGGATACTAATTTGAGTCTCACTATCTACCCACAAGTTAAATGTCATAAACTGTAAAATTCTAAAATCTCTAATTCAAAAGCCTCAAATAATTGAGTTGTTGCTTTTCTTTCCAGTTTGTCAGACTTGATTAAAATTACAAAGGTTTTAATTTACAGTCTAATGATTAGCTCAGTATTCTTTTATCTTTATTTTTTCCTTTTCCTTATTAACATACTCCTACAAAATTATATTTTCCTAGGGGGTTTCTGTCCTTGAGTTTGATTCAGTTGTGTGAAACATGGTCATTTTTTACCACCTTTTAATCCTGATAGCCAACCAAACCTTCACATCTTTTAGATTTTATGTGGGAAGCGGAGTAGATGATGGAATCAGACATACTTGTGAGTTCTTGTGTGCTTATAGTGGATGTCATGTTTCCCATATTACATGAAAAGCGAACAAACAGTTTCATTCAGATCTGCAGACTTGTAGTTGGTGATCTGAAGATTCCAGTCTCCATGTTTCCCTCAAGGGCACCTACTGTGCATGCCTAAATTGTCTGGTTTCTCTCTCTTTTTCTGTATGCATTGTTCAATTTTCTTCCTTACCTACTACTCCTTCAATAATTCCCTCTACTGTATTCCATACACATAGTTGAAACCACTGAGTGGACACATCCCTCTTCATTTTGGCAGTGGCATTTAAATATATACACATATTTTTTTGTGAGCCACATTATTGTTCTATACAAACTGCCCAAATGCTGCCAAATGTGTGAAATGAGATGTTTCCCAGTCCACAGCAAGAAGGAGAAAGAAGTTTGATCTTTTCATTATAAATGCTTTGGTTGCTCTCAGTCTTAGCTTCATACCATATTGTCTTCTTCTTTTTTTTTTTTTTTTTAAGACTGAAGAGACTTAGCTGGCACTTAATTAAGATGAAGTGCATCTTTTATAGACCCCACTCATTATATGAGGCCTATGAATTCCACAGAAGGTCTAAAAACTGTCTTTTGAACTTTATCAGTGAAGGCAGATGCTCTACTAGTATTGATTTTAGAATTCAGATTACAGGACGAAATATTTATTGATTTTATTGATTTATTTCTTTTGAATTTATTCATGAGTTTTGCTGCTATTTTTCTGTAATGTCCAGATATGTATTTATCTTACATATATTTGTATAGATTGTCCTGGTAAATGAAGTGTGGATTTCTCTGTCTTCTTTTTGGATTTTTAATATTTTTCATTTTCTTGGTAGCATAGGTTTTGTTGTTGTCTTTCAACCTTGTTTTATGTTTTGTTTTCTCCATTTTTATAAAGGTAAAACAAGCAGTTTTCATGAGGAAGCAGATATAGAATTCAAGTGAAAAATGCTGGCTTGCTTGTTTGTTTCTGATGTCATAATCATTCAATTTTCTTATCGTTTTTTCTTATTCTTTCTTTTTTTCTCAAACTGCAATATCCTTACTTTGAAAAATAACACTTGGGACTGTATGGGATTTTCTTCTATTTTTTCTCATTAAAAAGGTTTGGGGAAAAGAGAGTGGTTAAACAAAAGGTTGAATTGTTAACAGTTAAAGGAAAAAAAAATTACTTATTTATGTTTGTAGGACTTGTGCCTTTTTATTAAAAAGGTCTAACCTTCATACTGCTTTTCAATTTGCAGCATTTCAGGCAGTGCAGAGTTATGATGGGGTGTTGAGCTGCTGGCCTAATGACTACCAGAGGTGGTGGTGGTTAGCATGAGAACACAAAACTGTAAACACCTGCTGTTTGGTGTGGAAACATGCTGTGGAAGACTTAATGCTTCCGTTTCCTATTATGTCTATCTGGACTTTTTTAAAAAAACAATTGGCATTTTAGATAAGGACCCAAACTCACAAACATTAGGTGTTCAAATTCATCTAAAAATAGGATTCTTAAAAACCCTAATGAATCTAGATTGAGTATCTGAGTGAGTGTTTTTTCACGGCCAAGGAAGCTTTTATAGAGGAAAGGAGAAATCTTCTATAATTCTTTTTCCTAAAATGGTGATTTCTTCTCCCTCCCTTTCCTGTTGGGCTTATGAATTTTTAAGCAGCAGGTTAAACAAGTGGACTTGTTGGTTGAGAACTTAACATAAACGTGGCATTTCAAGGAAAAAGATCTTTTTACACTGATTTAAAGAGAGATTCTAATGTGCAAATTAACAGTGGAAAGTCTGGACTCAACTATAAAGATTTTCCTTTATTTGTTATATTTCACTAATTCAGAAGACGATGTTATTAATAGATATTAGGAAGAAAAAAAAAAAAAAAAAAAGCTCTGTGTTGCCTGAGAAGTCCCTGTGTGGTCAATTTAGTCAATTAGTGTTTGGAAGACTAAAAATCATGTTTGGATTTGAAGCAAAAAAGGAAATGTGGGAGGAAAAGTATTCTAAATGAAAAATATTTTGACACTGTAATCTTAGAGTAATATTTTGATATGTTAATTATGTTTTTCCCATCATTTCCCTTACAGTGATTGTCTTTCATTCCCTTACCATAAACACATGATGTGTGAGACTAAAGGAAGAGGATAAAGTGAATGTTAGTGTTAAATGTATGATTAAGGATACAGCTATGAATGTTGTAGAAGAAAAGTACATAACAGAAAACAATACTTCTGTTGAGTTATTACTCTATATAAACATAAAAAGGAAAAATGAAGCTTTGTTTTGCTCCACAAACAGCTAAATGAGACACAATAGTTTCTTGTTGTTATAAATTCCTTTGCCTGTTAATTTCAGTGGTATGTCTTTTCAGGAAACAGTGGAAGTATTTTTGAAACATCCTTCTGTAAAAGATGACTCAGATCTTGAAGGAAGAACATCCTTCATGTGGGCAGCCGGGAAAGGCAGTGATGATGTCATTAGGACTATGCTGAATTTGAAATTAGATATTGATATCAATATGACAGACAAATACGCTGGCACAGGTAAGGCACGCTTTAATGTAAAGAGACACTGGATTTTTCCAGTTGCTATGATTTACACAGAATGAAGAACTTCTTTGAAGAATCCTTATTAGTATTTTGCTAGGCTTGTACCTCAATTCAGAAAATACTTATATATTCATTTGTATATATACTTCACTGTATGTATACATTCACCAATGCTTCATTGCTTTATTTCGGGAGAAAACAAATCTATTTTGTGGAAATTATTCTGATTTGTTTGAAACACAACAGTCAGATTTAATATATCTATAATCTGGTAAATGAAAAGCTATTCCATATTTTGAAGAATAAAATGAGATACAATTACAATAAAAAGCCCTCCATGAAAAATCTTTATTTGTAGGTAAAAAATAACTTTGAATGATATAGAGCAAACTAACCAGTGAAGTGGCTGAATCAACATGAAAATGAGAAGTAGAATGTCTACTTACAGAGGTAGTGTAATAGACCTTAGAGCTGTTGCTTTTCTTTTGTGTAAACAAAAGCTTGTGCTTGACAACCCCCAAGAAATTAGTCATCCCTTTGTCTAAGAGAGTGATGATGTGTGTGCAGCTCAAACTTTCAGAATTCAGGTACTCCTGAAGGAAGGCTCTGCATACTAGAGGAGCTCCCCCTCTCTGAGGATGCAACCTGTGAGGGGGTAGGCCGTGCCAGACATAGTCCCCCCTCAGAGGAACTGCAGCCCAAGGGAGCAACTACTCCCTGAAGGGGCTGCAGCCCCAGGAGGACGCTGGAGCACCGGCGCCCTGTGGAGGATCCAGGCCGGGCAGATTCACCCGCAAAGGGCCTGTGTCCAGTGGAGGACTCTGCTTGAGCAGACACAGCCCTGAGACTCACCTCTCTTGGCATGGAGGGCCTTCCAAGGGAGCATCTCCAGCCCTGTCCCCAAAGGTGTCGCCTCCTTTCTTCTCCTGTTTTCTCCTCTCATGTCTCTTCACATTCCTTGCCACTTGTCTGCTCACGAGTGTCCTGTCCCTAGCAGGTGATACTTTTTCTTAAATGTGAACTATCCATGATGAACAGTTTATGCCAGGAACAAGACTTTATGGGTAATATAGATAATGCTGTACTATAGCTTTTTTTTTCTTTTCAGGTCACACAGTTTCAATTCTATTATTAGAGTTTCATAGAAATGGTAAATGAATGCAATATCAGGACTGCATAGTTCAGTGTTGAAAGACAGCAAATATGAATACTACTTACAACTTGAAATTGCTACCTCCTGTGTGCATGGGTGTCTTTACTTAAAAAGTCAAATACAGTTTGTATTTGTGTAAAAAAAAAGTGTAATATTTTGCTTTACTTACAAGTTAATATACCAAAAATTAGGCTTTTCAAGTTGAGATTCTATTTTAATTAAAATGTTATATGACAAAATAACAGGCTTGTGCTTCAGAAATTGTATCCTACTTCATTTTAGTCTTGTTTCATCTTTTATCACTTGCCTACATTTGCTCCTTGCTGACAGTTCCCATTCAAATCCCATGTAGTATGTGTTCCAGACTCTAAGGTGAAGCAGTGTTATGTTGTCACTGTGCTTATTAAAGCTCCTTAGGAAAGGTTTTCTTCCATATGAGTAGGCAGTACTCATATGTTATGCTTTTGAAATTACTCAGGCATAGATTGCATGCTTAAATAATTCAGGTGGTTGGTTTTATCGTCCTTTAGTCTTAAACCTTTCAAAGCAATTGTGTAATACTTTCTAATCTTGATTTTTCTTTAGGACTTTTAATCCAAGGTAATTAATGGATCTGCCATTTACATGAAGTTGTCATTGAGCAAAACATCCCAACAGTACTAAGTTCAGAACCTTGCTGTTCTTTACCTGCTGTCAAATAATCTGAATCTTACCATTTTGCAGGCATGTACAATACCATATGCTTTTATTACAGTGAGCTGTCAAGTTAAATGGAAGTCCACCAATAAATCACTTTCTGATTTCATACCTGATTTTTTTTCTACAGGTTCTTAATCATTCTTGAGTTTTGGTGAGGGAAAAGTAGTGTTGTATTTTAATGGGAAACTTTAGTTTGTGGAGTAGCTGAGGATTGCGTACATGCCGCTGGACCTGGGATACAGTTGCTGCAGAGACCCAAGTCCGTGGGGTTTTGCTTTTGTGTGTGGGCTTAGTTAAGCTTAGTTATAAAGTTGCATTTTGCATTTACATAAAAAGAGCGAGCTCTGCCTTCAGCTGAGAGCTTTGATAGAACATCAAGCCTCTCCTTATTGTGTAGGCAAATGACACCAAGGGAAAGGAATGTGACTGTTCTCAGAGACGGGCGCTGCAGGAGCATTACAGGGGCAGCTTTATAGCTCTGCCGTCACTGCGCACAATGGTGAGGGCTCCGGCTGCCGGGCGAACAAAGCCTCCATTGTGCCCAGCTGGCCCAAGAAATCTCTTCAGTCACCGTGACTCCATCACAGAACATTTGGCTTACAGGACAATATTGAGCACAAAGTGCGAAACAAGATGCCTGCGTCAGAATGAGTGATAGAGGGGAAGAACCAGGCCAAGCTGACACAGCAGCTCTTTTTCTATTGTATTGTTACACACACCCCATGTGCCGTCTGATTGAGTGGTTTACTGCCTTTGGTTTCATAAGAAATGCAGTACAAAAAACAGAACCTAAGGTTTACTGTGAGGTCAGAGCTTGAAAATCAGGCCCATTGCTACTTATAGCCACCTACCCACTTTGCTAGGACAGATATGGGTGCTAAAAGATATTTTACATGAGATATTTTACAGCAGATTAATATTAATAGCATCTTTAATGGATTATTTCAATTATTAATGCAACAACTCCCATAATGACCCTTTTTCTTGCAGTAAGTTCCTCCTCTTTCTATATCACAAAATTTTTATAATGAACTTTGAGAATCTGTGATTTTAGGCAAAACACTTCAGCTGGATTTGATTCATTGACTGTGTAAACAACTGTGCCTTTTAGTAGGAACTGCGTAGGAATTGTGTATAGAGTTCAAGAAACAGTTCGTTTTAGTGTTGGCCTCGATTGGATCTTGACCTTGTCTTGTTTGTAACAATAAACTAACAGAAATGTGTAGGTACTGATTAAAGCCCCACATTTTGCTCGTTTGAGCGGGTGGAATTCTCACAGTGATGGATGTGTGTGAAATTTGTAGAGGAAACATGAATTTTACTCTACTAAATATGCATTTATAAAACTGCACTTTTTTATGTTTATTCCAAGTTGTTTGTCATTTGTGAAATTGTTTAGATGTAAGGCAGTATGCCTCTGAGAATGTGGATAATCTGATTAATTGCTGATTACAACAAATAACGGAAAGTATTTTGAATTCATTTTAAGTGAAATCTAGAAAATACGTGCTTTCCGATTGTTTGAAGTGTCATTGCCATGCGTGGCTTACCCTTCCTTCAGAAACAACCCTGCACTGCTCGTACCTCCATTTCAAGCTTTTCCTCAGCTCTAGCTGATACCGCCAGCAGGTACCGCAGCTGACAGTTGTAGCTGATATTAACTTCAGTTCTAGGTCTTACTCTGCCAAAGTCTTACTCTGTCACTGTGTTATTTAGAATTAGTAGAGTCTATATAGATTGAAGAATGAGAAGACACAAAAAAATGCAAGCATCAACTTGCATGATTTTCATGCAAATGAATTTCATAAATAGTATGGATGAGAGGAAATAAGTATCTGCTTTATACATCATCTTCCTTTCATGAAGGAAACGGGGAGCTATAGATACTCTATGATATGTGATGGCCTTCCTACACAATTTTGTGTATTTTTTTTTTCAAAATAATTCTCAAAAAAGGGGGAAAACATCTGAGTGGCTACCTGGAGTTAGTTTTAATTGAGCCAGCTTTACTTATTTGAAAAAAAAAAAACACTATTATTTTTCAGGGAAAATATGGAGAAATAATGAAGGCTTTATTTCACTGGCAGTTTCAGGAGGCAGTGGGCTGTTGTGTTCCCACTGGGGTGATATAATAAATGCCACAGAAAAGAGACAGAAATAGAACATACTACGTACTCTTAGGTAGAGGATGATATCCTTCCCTCCACCCCCCAAAAAATCCTCAGTATAAACTAATGTTGCTCTTGTTAAGATTCAGGTTCCAGTTGGTACAAGTTAAAAGATATTTCAGAGCTAACAGTTTTTTTGCTCATTGCTCTTTTGTTTGTAAATAAGTGTTGTGATAGGCTGTTACTTGTTACGCATCTTCAATTTCCTAAAATTCAGCTTTGAAATTTTATATTAATTTTTATTTTAACCATTCTAATTGTCAGCCTCTCAAACTCATGATATATGATGTCATTCCTGAATGCTTTCTTTTTCCTACTTCTTTACTCTTTTAGCATTACATGCTGCTGCACTTTCTGGCCATGTCAACACAGTGAAATTGCTGTTGGAACACAATGCACAGGTTGATGCTTTGGATGTCATGAAGCACACTCCACTTTTCCGAGCCTGTGAAATGGGACACAAAGAAGTGATCCAAACACTCATTAAAGGTCAGCCACTACCAATTTATCAACCTCTTCAGAATTCTGATGTTTCTTTACGTGGGACTGTGAAATAATTTTGGCAGTTAAGAAAATTACATTTCATTGCACATTAATAGGTCCAAAATAAATAAAGGCTAGAGTCTCAAGAGCATTTGACCAACCTGGAGTTTCTGAAGCACCTGAGAGGATATTTAGCATGTAAAGAAATTAGATGTCTGACCTGACTGAAACTGCTCCATCCTCTATTTATTAAAAAAATTGAAGTTAGGTGCTGAAGTTACTCTGGACTGCCAATTTTCCAAACAAGTTCCATTTTAACATAAATTTATTCCTAG
The DNA here is from genome assembly GCA_032275445.1 of Crypturellus soui. Lineage (NCBI taxonomy): Eukaryota > Metazoa > Chordata > Aves > Tinamiformes > Tinamidae > Crypturellus > Crypturellus soui. Next base: position 2,856,517 of record JAUBNY010000002.1, read on the forward strand.
CTTTCTTTTTCACTCAATATTTTTTTGTTCAGAAAAATTATCTGTTGTTACAGGAGGAGCAAGAGTAGATTTAGTTGACCAGGATGGCCATTCTCCCCTTCACTGGGCAGCCCTGGGAGGAAATGCTGATGTGTGCCAAATCTTGATAGAAAATAAAATCAACCCTAACGTGCAGGATTATGCAGGTAGAACACCTCTGCAGTGTGCTGCATATGGAGGTTATATTAACTGCATGGTAGTGTTACTGGAAAACAACGCAGATCCAAATATTCAGGATAAAGAGGTATGTTGTCTTTCACTGGGCTGTTGAATGAAATAACTTCAGTGTAAGCATAAATCAAAACATTTTCCTTTTCTTAAAGATCATTAATTTTTCTGGGATGTATGGCTTTGCTGCTGCAGTTGGTTATGAGATGAAATACATCCAAATGTAACTTTCCCCTTGGCTTCACTTCTAAAATCTTCAATGAAAGTTAACATTTTAATATGCAACATGAATTGAAGATGTACAGTTTTCTGTATCACCTCTAACTTTTCCTTATCAAATTGTGAATAAGCAGACATTTTAAGCATCATACTTTTTAACATCTCTATTCCTTACTAACAATTGACATAGGAATGTTGTTTTATAGTCTTTAGTATGTTTCTTTAGCTTGCATATGCTATGTAGAGCAAATAAAATATTGCAAGATTTGATTCAATAGCAATTATCTCATAGTCATCACAGTATCTTGGATGTGCCTAGAAAGCAGCATGAACAACAAAACTTAATGATAGCTACTTCAGATCAGTAGCCTAGTTATGAAGAAAGCAATTTTAGAGCTTATCTCCTAATGCTATTTTTCTGTTGCTTTAGATGAAACAGCACTAGTGTTATAAAGCCTACTTCAAGCAAACAAACAAACAAAAACCACTTCATTTTTAAAATGCTGTATTCTTTCATTTTAACAAGAATGTTTATTTATTTGTTCTTCATGTCCAGAAAAGCATTGAATTACACAGTATGATTTGCAACTTCTTGTCTGTCATGATAGAGTTTGAGACTAATTTTCATTTTTGTCTGTTTTGTTGCTTACAGGGAAGAACTGCTTTACACTGGTTGTGTAACAATGGCTACCTTGATGCTATTAAGTTGCTGCTCGGTTTTGATGCTTTCCCTAATCATATGGAGAACAGTGAGGAGAGGTATTATTCATCTGATTGCATGATTTTCTAACTTAACAAATATTCTAGCAGCTGATTTAAGTGTTCAGATATTGCCAGAGCATCATGATCTTGCTCATATCTGAAAGAGTGTTATAATCTTGGGCTTCGATGTAGGCAGTTTTTATCATTTGAAAATATCTCTTCTTTAAACAAGCTATTACAAATTTGACCTTCCACTCTTCCTACTTTTGAACTTTAAACTTGCTGGGACTGCTTATGCATGCTACTCACTTCAAATGAGAGATACACAGGGATACTTATATAATCTAATCCCATTCTATTTAAAGTATTAAAAATATTTTTCATCTATATGAAACTGAAAATTGAAACATCTGATGAAAAGATAAGACAGGATTTCTGCTCATCTTATATGTGGCAGAGAGACAGCAAGATGAACAAAGATGGAATAAATATGAAGTTATGTTTCAAAATGGTGATTACAAATGAACTGATGGTTAAATGTATTCTAAAGGCCTATTAAAAAAAAAGTCATGTACTTTTTTTTCCTTTTTTTATGCTTTGTATTTTAATTTGCATTATCTTTCATTGATAGATAAATAACAGTTTTAAAAAGTAATTTGGATAATGGAGCCTAAATTAGTCCCCTGAACATGAAGATAATTAGTATTAGCATAAATTTTAATGCCATTTTAGACTAGATGATGTCCTAATAATCTTACATAAACTTATGGTCAGTATGCCTCATAAATTGAATATTTCAACTTTTTAAAAAACTAAAATACCGTGAACCTGTATATTTTAGTGCTGTGTATGGGATATACTGATATACTTACTTATTCCACTTTTTAAATTGCATACTTCTTCCCTATGATTTTTCCTTTGTTTTCTATTCCAATCATTCAGATTTCTTTAACCTGTTTTTTTGAGGAACACAAATAAAAGTAATAAGTAGTTCCTAATTAAGTAGTTGGAATGTTCTATTCAATAATTTTCAGTAGAAAATTAAATAATCAATTGTAACTAAATTCCTTTTAGTAAGTAAGATTACAAGCAGCTGTTTTGATAGGAAGGAGGCTGTTTTTTTCCTTATTTTATAAAAATGTACTAATGATGCTCAGATGTCAGGTAAAGACCTTTGTTGTGTTATTGCTGTAATCATTCAGTTAGTATCTGCATATATATAGCTAGTATCTGCATATATCTGATATATAAATCTAGATTATTCCAAATACAATTAGCAGATTTCCGGAAGTTCTAAGGTAAGCATTTTTTAAATATAATGACCTAAAATATATATTATTGCCAACTTATTTTCTTGTTAAGAGGTCAGAAATTTGGAAAGTGAAAAAGAAAGTTAAGTAGCATAAGAGACAGTAAAAAAAACATCATGGATATGGCTCAACCATAATCACGAAATTGCTTTTATAACTTGATAATAGTTTCACTAATATGAAAAAAAATCTGCTATGCCTATAGAAATAAGTTTCTACTCTCCATGTTCAACTAGAGGTTGCCTTGTTATGAAATGAAGGTGGTTGTCCTTAAGTAAATGCACATTATGATTAGGAATCTTACTCAATGATAACTGTTGTGTTCTGTTTTTTAGGTATACTCCCCTTGATTATGCCTTGCTTGGTGAACACCATGAGGTGATTCAGTTCATGTTAGAACATGGGGCTCTGTCTATAGCTGCCATACAGGACATTGCTGCTTTCAAAATTCAGGCTATCTATAAAGGCTACAAAGTTAGAAAAGCTTTTCAAGAGAGGAAGAATCTTTTAATGAAACATGAACAGCTGAGAAAAGATGCAGCTGCCAAGTAAGTCTGAAGACTTGAAATTTAGTGTAACAAAATACACATTTGTCAAACATTTATATATGTCAGTTTGTAATTTTATCTGTTTCTGAATATTGCTTATTGTTCCTCTTCTTAGTAAAATTCATAATTGAGCATATAATGGAATTTTATCCAGAATACCATAAATTGAACTTATATTTCAGAAAATCCCAAATTAAATAACAAAAACAAGGCAAAATACAAAAGGCTGAGAAACTACTATATTACCATTCATGAATTTAGGTGAATTTTGAATGATAATATAAAGGTTTGGAAAACATTTACAACTCTAAGGAAATTATAATTATTGGCCTAGTGAGTTTGTGATATCAGTTTTAAAAGAAATTAGTAATTAAATGAATAAGAAAATGGAGGTAGAAGAGCACAGTTTGATAAAGGCTTAACCAACTTTGTTTTGTAGGAGAGACTGTTTTTTTGCAAACTAAACTTTTGGATTTCATTTGCAAATTTTTTCTTGGCAGTATTATATATTACAATTAGATTTTCTGCTTTTGAATGAAAGAGTTACCATGAAATCATTATATTAGATAATAGATAATGAACTTATGCAATTCACGTAATTATTTGTCAGAAGTAAAAGTTGTACTTGAGCTTCTGTGCTATATAATTGAGGTAATGGAAACGAAGTGTTGAAATTATGTAATCCGAAGTTACATAAATAATCAAAATACTCCCATTGCTTGGTTTCTAACCTGAAGGTCCATCTTATGAAAGAAAAAGAATGAATTAGCACTTGGTACCCCTTGAAGAAATGTGATTCTGGAACGAAAACCATAATATGAAAAGATTGCTGCATGACTGTGTAGTATTCCTAGAAAGATGATGGAACAGCTCGTCCTGGATGTTATCCCTAAGCACGTGGAGGAAAAGATGATGATCTGGAGTAGTCAGCATGGAGTTACCAAGGGGAAATCATATTTAACCAACCTGATAGCATTTTCTGATGGAACAGCTGGCTGGGTAGATGAGGGAAGAGTGGTGCATGGTATCTGCCTTGACTTCAGCAAGGCTCTTGGTAGCCTCTAATAACATAACAAGCGGAGATAGTATGGGCTACCTGAGCAGGACCACAGTGAGGTGGATTGAAAATTGGCTGAATGTCCAAGGTCAGAGGGTGGTGATCAGTGGCTCAGTCTGGTTGGAGGCCTGTAGCTAAAGGTGCCCGAGGAGTCAGTGTCGGTTCTGACTGTGCCATGGATGAAGGGACAGAGCGCACCCTCAGCAAGTTCACTGATGATCCTCAAGTGGGAGACATGGCTGATAACCCAGAG
>JAUBNY010000002.1:2877261-2895205 GCA_032275445.1 Crypturellus soui
CCAATCTCTGCAAAAAGTAGGGAAGACACATGTTTTGTTTTCAATAGACTACAATAAATAAAAATACTAAATGCAGGTAGGTGGCAGAACTATGAAGAGAACGGTCACCTCATGTTCATTTTTTGCTTTCCAGTAATTCAGAAAATATTTGCTTTAGCCATGGACACAAACATCCCATACATTCTAAAAAGGAGCCAGTCCCTAATGGGAAAAGGCAGAAATGTTGCTGAACAGAGTCCCTGGCGCCTCTTCGGCAACCCAGCCCACAGCAGTGCTGAGCGGGCAGCATAAAAACCTTGAGTGGTTTTGAGAGGAAATCCCCAGTACTCTGGATTCCCAAAGCTACAGCTGCAGGAATGTTTTAAGATGTATCAAGTGCAAATAACTCTACCTATGGCTAATTAACAGTGAGGTGCTGTGAGAAAAGGTCCATTCTTTGCGGGTAGGTTTATGGCATGTGAAAGCTAGAAGCCAGATGAAACTCCCTTCTTCCTCCAAACCTGCATAACTCAAAATGCTCCTGTTCTTTTCCAGTGAATGACCTACAGTACGTTAACTTGCTGGAGAACATGGGAAAATCAAAGCAGTTTTCATACAACATGAGATCAGCTACTTCTGCAAAATCAAGAAGACTCAAGCATTAAGCAAAAAGAAATAGTTAAAACTTAAAACCTGACGGTACAACTGGTATTTTTCGTAATGCAAAAACCTGTCAAATTACAAGTGGTATTTTCGCATCTGTATTTATGTAAACATTATCTGCCAAGCAGACTTCCAGGGCTGGACTCATTTTATTTTGTGTGCAAATTAGTTTTTAAACACAGCAGTTTATTTATTTACTGCCATGATGAAACTGCATTGGGAAATAGAAAGTTAAGCTATAAGACTGGCATTACAATAAGGTGACAGTAGCTTGACTTTCCTCAAGCTCCCCATTCTCAAAAATACAAGAATGTGCTCATTAATCTAATTTTAAAGAGGAGGAAAAATGTGCTAAAGATTCAGCAGTTAGCATGAAATCCAACTGCAGTCTAAATTTGATGCAGGTATTTCACAGCCTTAACAGGAAAGGAAGAACAGTCTTCATGTGCCTGTTTTGTACCAAAGAAACAGGTTAGGTCTTAGCTTGCTATAGATTGCTAGAGGGATAAATAGCAATGTTGACAGGGAAAAACATACATACATATATATATATACATATATATATATACTTACTGAGAGTCAGAGACATTTTTAAATATGTACACAAATATATATATAAAATTCTCAGTAAATAAATTTCTTTTCACAGCTTGCATTTTTTATCCTTTGATATAATCACTGTATTTTTAATACAATAATTAATTTTTAATATAATAATTTTTAATAAAAGAATTGTCTTTTTATACATGTACAAGAGGAGTCTGCTTTCTACAAAAGACAAGAGAAGGTGGGGACCATTATGGAAAAAAGAAATGAAGTCCTTTAAAATAGTTTTGGAACTACCTTTGCAAAATATTTATGTTGCAGAAGATCTTTCAAACTATGAAGTCTCCAAAAATAAATATATATATATATATGCTCTACTAGTTTGCTTTCTAGTTTGAATGCTCAAGTATGTTGTATTCTGATTTTTTCACCATTGTATTCTGTAATCATACTGCATAACATGAATCTTGTAATTAATATGATGCTTTGAAATAACAGGTCATTTGGAGGCAAAAAGAGTCTCTTAGTTTCTCTGCTAGCACTTAAGCTTCAAGAAGGTTGGATTTGCCTGGCAGACCCTAACCTGTGGCCGCCACACGTAGTAACACCCCTTCCAGTCAAGTTGCATTTCCTTGATAGACAGAGAGAAGTGCAGTTCTTTGTAAAATCTTTATTCCGAGTTTCGCTTACAAAAAATGACAAGCTTTGTTCCAACATCAGCTATTCAAAACAAAACAGAAATAAATGCTTTACAGTAATGTAGTTCCACCTCTTTAATATACCGTGTTTATGGGGCCAGGGCCCTGGGAATGAGAGGCCAGGTAGATGTTGAAACAGTAATGGAGGTCTGTCAGCCACTGCTCCTGAACGTCACCACTCTTCAGGGTCTAGGAAGAAGGGAAAAAGACAAGGGTTAGCATCACCGTCAGTAAAGTTGTGCAGACTTTGTTTGTACACTTAACCAGACACTCTTAAAGATTCAAAACGGCCTCGTTCGCCTGCACACAGTGACATCTTTTCATTTAAATAGTGAAACATGGTATACTTGCCAATACTGAAATTGTATTAGCGCTTGGTACAGCCAGTCGGTGTTGCACTACGCAGTGTATGAATTACACTAGACGTCCTCTCCTTAACTTTGATTACCCCGGGTTTCTTGCTTTCCAATTCTTCTCCAGTCAATAAACATGTAACTGAGCAGAGTTCTGCTCACGCAGCATTCCTGAGAACTGCTACCAGCAGAGCACTAGGGACACCAGGGCAGTCATGCACCCCGTCTCGCGCTACTACGGGGGCTAAAGGCCCTTAAAAATGAAAAGCAGCCGCTTTCCCTTGGACTGGTTGACACCACCAGAGTTATGCAGGGTACCAAATGAAAGCAGCAATCCAATTCCAGGGCATTTGTCCTGCTGTTGTGCAGGGCCCCTGGGTTGGACACTGAACTTCCACACTGTCTCCTCGGTGTGATGAGCTCAGCTGCTCAAAGAAGCAACCCAGGATACCGGCTGCTCTGCGGTTTGTCATAATTTAAATGTAAGAGTGAGGTATACACGTGCAGTCTCTGCGAGACAGCAATAAGATTCCTACCATGATGTCCTTGATAATCTGCTGCACCAGGAATTCGTTTGTCACCATATGGCTCCTGAGCTGACCGTGCTGCATCAGCAAGCGAAGCAGCTGAGCAACCACGGGCAGCTCCTCCCGGCAGATCCTGCTCACTTGAAGGCTCTGCAGCATCAGCCTCAGCAAGCGGGGCAGGAGAGCCAGCGCGGACACACACGATCCCCACAGCAGATCCCTGAGAGGAAGAGAACAAAAATGTGCAAGAAGCCACAAAAAGACACTTACTACTCCAAATTTGTTTCTGTGACTTCACATCCGCATAAGGAAATGTGCTTCTATGATGAAGACCACAGTCACGATTACACTTACAAACTATTTATGTTGAGGCAGCACATCTGAACCAGAAAATGCTTAACTTAAAAGTATTCCAAAACCTGTGTTCAACACAGGGGGAAAAAATGGACTCAGGATGTATATATGTTGCTAAAGCTCCTGATGTAGCAGGGAAGCAATATTTATTTTAAGTATAATTCAGGTACACGTGAACCTTCAAGACTTAGAAATAATCAACAATCTGCTTTTTGTAATAGATGGGTCCTTAAATAGTATAAATGAAGGAGGAATCCAGGGCTAAACACATCTTAAAATTCAGTGAGCTTTGAACAATGATATTTTGAATGGGGAACAGCTAAAGGAAAAACACTTCCTCTGTTGAGAGGTAAACAGACTTGTTTATGGCTGATATCTCTTATTTATATTATCTATTTCTTTTTTAATCAAATGCATTGACAGTCTATAAAATGATGCCCAGGAAGTTTTCATAAAGCTCAAATAGTTAAGGTAAACTTACAAGATCAAATCCTTTACAAATGGCTCTTTTATCTACTGAAATGAAAGGTAAAATCTAAATATTGAGGTATAAATTCTGACTTTCTCCAGTCAGTACTGTTCTGACATCTAACTAGAACAGTCTTAGAAAAGCTTTAAAATGAAAGCTGCTTCCATTACACTTTAAAATAATTTCAGCTAAACTTACATATGCTTTTCTTAAATCCAAATGCCATTTCAGAGTAAGGAAGAAATAAAAAAGTAGGGGAAAAGAATTTATGTCTATTCATTTTACATCTCTGTACACTGGTGGTTTTCATGGCAGAGATTAGAAGAGCAACATTACCTTTTTTGTACGTGTTCTGCATCCTCTTTGTCTAAAGTTAGCAGAAAGTACAAAAGACTGTAACAACAAGAGGCTAAGAACTTGTGCAGATTTTCATTTAGGATGCAGGCTTGATCCAAGAGCTTATTTATGGCACACAGAACAGATCCAGCTGTGCTATCGGGTATTACAACCAATCCAACCTGCATTGCGGGGAAAAGAAAAAGTTAATCACTTCTTACAGATTTCTTTTTTGCTTGTAGATCAGTATGTTTACAGCAGAATTTCTCTCTTACTAGAAATACTGAATTTAGCAGAATCGAATTAACACATGCTCCTGCATTTTCAGAAATCCCTGTTTTCCTTAGAAAGACTCAGCCCTGTTTACATCCCTGTTAAAGGCAGCCTGACTCATCCCTTTTGCCACATTCTGCAAAGATGCACAAGCAAAATACAGGTAAAACTGATCAGCAAACCCAAGTGGTTAGTGATACACCGCTAGATTAGGGTCCATGAAAGACATGGTCTTGTGTCTTTCTCAATAAAATGAGGAATGCTTTTACTTTTCCCCACTTGAAAATTCCAAATCCAAGAGCCTGGTGTTTAGAGTGACTTCCTTCCCTATAAAAGGGCAGGTTAAATATTTAGAGACTCCATCACTTCTTCAAATTACTGCAGCTTGCACATCCTTCTAAAGTCAACTATTCTTTGTGTGATGTTACAAGCTAGGAAAAGAGGTCAAAAAATCAGGAAACAGTCTGAGAGCACAGATTTAGGGTATTTTTTGAGCAATATAACCCAGAATTATTTGGCATTTCAGAACAAAAAAGCCCCACCCAAGTTACCATGCAGAAGTTTTAAAAAGTTACTGCACTTCCTCAGCCACTGGATTTCACATCAAAAGTGGTAAAGCGGTCAGCTAAGCGTGGCTGTAACAAGACAGGAAGCCAACATCTTCCCTCCATCCCCCTGAATCATCATCACTCATCCCAGCAGCACCCAGGAAGGCCCTGGCACTGGGCACGACGCATGGGACACGCGCAGGGACCTTCCTCAAGGAACAGGGAAGCCTCTTAAATCTCTATCATGGGACAGAGGAGCCCCTGGGCACCTGGAAACAGCAGCCCAGGACTCAGGGAAGGAGAAGGAAACTCCCGTTTGTTCTCCGGAAGGACAAGGAGCTACCGGGTAGGCAAGGGCCGGTCTTAGAAATTCTGCAGGCCTGACAGGCAGCCGAGCACTGGGAAGAGAGTTAAGTTTAAGCTCATGGCTCCACAGCTGGGGAGATCTTACGAGCAGCAAAAATTAGATTATCATCTTGAGTAAGAATTTCTAGGCACATTAAATAAAATAATTGTGAAAAAAAGTATTTTTAGATAGAAGTGATAAATTAAAAAACAATTTCATTTTGAAATGCTATTTGTAGCAATGCTATATCTTTGTCCTCCTGAAAAAGCATAAAAATCACACATAACTAATGTAGTACCATTTACCTCAACAAAAAAGTACTTTCAGCAACGTTAAAGAAGCCTAATTTGCTCTGCACCCTAAGTAGATTTTTTTAGGTAAACCAACTGTAGTTGAGAGCTGAACATGGCAGGCCGATACCAATTTTTAAAAAACACCAATAAAGTGATGTCATATGATTACTTGTGGTTAAAATAAACATGGTTAAAATATGGTTAAATATGGTTAAAAATAAACAAAGGAACCATGAAAGGCTTGAACTTCTTTATACCTTCTGAAATTAGAATATTCTGACAGAACATGAGTAGATTAATAACTACCCCAAAAAGAAGGAACTAAAGCCAAATAAAACCAAACCCGTATCACCTAGACTTGAGGAGCAGGTGCTTTAATCATCCAATTCTACTGAAAAACCAGAAAGCAGTACAAAAGACACTGCACGGAAACTTCCTTTAGATTTTTAGGCTGTTGGAACAAGCGATAGGAGAAACCTCTAAAAGGTAAAGGTAAAAAGAGCCCTCACAAAAATGTAGATAGGAAGAACAAATTCAGTTCTAGGAAGAACTGCACTGCAGGATAAAAGAGCCATGGGGACACCGCGAGCCAGGCTCCCGAAGAGCGCGGCGTCCTCCGGCGCGGTGGGAGCTCGCGATCCTCCAGGGGCTGGTGCCGGCGCATCCTGCAGGACACAGTGCCGGGGGCTGAACCAGCACCCCGGGGCTCTCCGCGCCGCGGCACCTCCCCAGCCGACACACACGTGATGGCACCAACAAGGGAGGGACACTGCGGGCTGGAGGAACGGCGCTCACTGCTGCCAAGTAGCTGCTTTCCAGGTAAGTCCGTCACGTAAGAGGGCAGCCTAACCTGGGCACGTTTGGCAAGAGGTGCTGGGAACACGAGTGCGCCCTGCAACAGGGTTGTGAGCCAGTGCCCACGGCCTTCGGACGGAGGCCACAGGTGCCTAAGGAACTTGGCCGGAAGACACCGAGATGTGAGTAGGACACTCGAGTAAATCTCAGCAGGGGATGTTGCCTACACAGCCTCCCTCCCCTGTTGAGGGATTCAGCTTCTGTCATCAGCACGTTAGAGCCCTTGGGGCAGCAGACTCATCAACAGCAAAACCCAAATGTTCACATTTTGCTTTCCAAGGCCCATGCATCAGAACACACAAGCTTCTTCTAGGAGAAATAGAAACCCCTGCCTCGAAGAAGAGAAACCCCCAAACCAGAACACAGTTCTGGATGAGCCATTTCCTACGGAAGCTCTGGAGTAAGATTTTTTAGGAAGGCCTCAATACAGTGAATTGTGAAGACTTATCAGATCACAGAACTGCTTCAGTAACACGACACGCAAGTGCTCCCACTGAGCAACAAGTATCAAAGACAGCTGCCCTTCAAAGTCTGCCCCTGAGAATGCCCAGTAAGGGGCATATAGATATAAAACAGCCCCCATTCTGAGAGGAAGGAGCATTAGGATTTGTAAAAGTAAGACTGTAAAACCCATTTAAGGTTGTTGGTTACTCTTTAAGAGGAAAAAAATACTTTCATCTATGGATGTTTCACTTGAAAACAAACAGAAGTATTTAGAAATCAGAGGAGAAAATATATACACATAAATTTGGATATGGAAAAAATAGGATATATTTCAAACTTTACTAATTGTGTTCAGATTTTTTGCAAATGCTGAAATTATACAGAGAATACATGAAATACATCCAAGAATGATTTTGAGGGTTATCAGACCATTAGAAAATTCAATATGAACAAGTTCACATAGAAAACAATGTTACTTACCAAGTATTTACAGATGCCAGTCTGGAGAATGTCGAAACACTGACTTTGTGAAGGTATAGTGGACAAGCTGTGACAGATCATCTGTTTTAATAAAATCAAAGTAAATTAAGTACTCTGAATGCAACCTGTATTCAGTATGAATATCCCTGCATATTCATACTTTATTGACCATTCTAAATATATTCATAGTGACACAGCAGTTTTGCCTCAAAAAATGGTATCAATACGTAGTGTGTAATCATATATAAATATATAAGCTATATATATATATAATCTTTATAGAGCACCATTATTACATATGCATATATACACACATATACAAACACACACAAATATCCTACATGCGGTAGTGTTTTTGTATGCTAATCTTAAGTACTCTACAATATCTTCACCCTGCAGGTATCAGCTGTGTCAAAGAAGGAAATCAAGCTGAAACAGAGGTTAGAGCTGGGGAAGGTCAGCAACAAACCTTAATGCCTATCTCAACTAGCATTTTAATGAATAACACTTAGATCAAAGGTTTAAAAAAAAAATTACATTGATAAAACATTGGCTGACACCTCAAATTTCAGGGAGCATTTGCTTAACCTATAAAAGGGATCGTAAGTATCATAATGAAAATAACAGATACAAGAAAAAACTCAGTGAAACAAAAATAAAACAAGAACTCAACATTATTGAAGACCAATAATTTTATATGCAGCCAGGAATTGAAACAGTTGAAAATAAGGAGCACAATCTATGCAAAACAACTGATGACCATGGTACAAACATGAAACATGCAAATGCCAGTCTGATGCAAACTTGTATCTCAACAGAAGTAGACAAGTTCAGTACCACTCCATAAGATCCTAAAACAACAATTTCTGCAATACTGGGCAAAATAGGAGGCAATCAAGAAAGAATCCTCAAGAAAGATAAATTCAAACTGAAACAGGCACAGGAAATGTACACAAAGAAGAGAGACCTTCTCTTACAGATTAAATGGGAGAGCTTCTCCTGTTCAGGCTACTTGTAAATATAACAGATGAAAACTGATGCAGGAAAGTAAGTATTTACACTAACCAAGCAATAACAAAGTAACAGCGATGAGCACAGCTAGCTAGGAATATAGTAGGCGTGAAAAGTTGCTTACAACTTTTCAAACATTTCACATACTGCCATGACCCTTTTATTTTTCCAGCCTTCTAAATCTTTCTGACCCCACAAAGAGTACAAACATTCTACACATCCAAATCCACTTCCATGGTGTTAAGGGGGAGTAGTAATTCTTTTCAGTTCTATAAATTAAAATCCATTTGAATTTGGCCTTCAATTGCAACCATGTGCTATAGAGAATTAAACATATATTAGACATGGAAATGAAAAGCAAAGAAAATTTCATTATCACAAAATTAGTATTTTTCCCAACAACTAATTAACTTTAGGCAAAGGTTTGCATGATGTTTAGTCTCCATGATACTGATTACATTTGATTAGCATTTATCAAAGCTTTGGCACATCACAGAGCATTTAAATCTTATTTTTATGGCTTTTTAAGACAAACATCTTACGAAAGGTTTGGTTTGAAGGTTATTTTTTGTTTAAAGCCTACCCCAGCAAGCTGAGCCAAAACGATACTCTTACCTATGGGCTTGACTGTTATCATTACGCAGCAAGCACTACAGGCTTGCATAATTGCATAACTGCAATTTTTCAAACCAAACCTTGCTGCCAACCATCTCTCCAGTAAGGAGCCCCATAACTAAAGCAGCCCGTTCCCCACAGCGCTCCACGCAGCCATTGCGGCTCCAAGTCCTTGCCTGCCCTATCGTGATGGGAACGCCATTCGGCAGAAGACGGGCAGAGAAGGCAGCTCGGGAGCACCCTCTGCCTTCTGCACCCTCTGCTTTCTCAGTGCCAAGGAGGGCACTGCGGTTTGGACGGCAGGATCCAAACGGACAACTGCCTCAAAGTCAAGGTGAGTACTGAGGTCAGTGCATACAGTGATGGAGCATGTGTACCCCTAACACTGAAACATTTACTGCAATTGTCCCTACCCTGCTAAGCAACTCTTAGGAGACAGGACAAGTCACACGCTGTTCTCATCAAATCTTCATCAGGGTAAGTAAATGCATTTTTGTTGCTACAAGTCTAACTGACTCTTGGTTCATTTTGAAACAGGCTTTTTGCAACTCTAATATATACCAGAATCCATCAGTTTATATTGCCCATTTGCAAAACCCTTGACTCCCAAACTTAATCTGAGGTCTTATGGCAAAAGGAATGCTGACAAATGATGAACCATCAAGAAAGTTTTATTCATATATTTAACTGTTCCTACTCCCCAAATCACTCCACACTTCCCACAGTCTAATGTGACATATTCCTGACTCGAAAGGCTTATCACCATCTTGCTCCTCAAGGGAAATACTCCATCAGCAACTCTTCAGTGAAAATCTGCATATTATGTCAAGCTTCATCTTGCTGTGAAGTACTCCCCTTTCTCTAGGACAAATACCCAGCTTGCTCTGAAGACACAGATGTGAGCACAGAGAAGAACCAAGCAAGCAGAAAAACAATGGTTCAAGTATCTTGGCTAGCCACAAGGTAAAGCCTGACCAAAGACAGTTCAGCCCAGCAGACCACTTACCAACATGTACAAAGAAAGGAGAGACTTTATTTTATTTTATTTTAGAACACAGATGGCCAACACCAGTCCCTACATCCTAACATGAGCTTTAAAGCACACTCCTCAATTCACAGCCTCAACTGCACCAAACACAGGTGACTAAACTGAAACAGCAGCAGTTCCGTGAGGTCAGTTCCCCAGACTGCCCGAGAGGAGCGTTTCGGGCGGGCGCTCTGCGGCCCAGCGCGTTCCTGCCGCGCGCAGCAACGAGGCGTTCGCAGGTGACGGGGCAGGCAATGAAGCTTCTCATCGGAGCCCGGCCAGCGGCCCCCGAGCACCCCGGCCTGCCGGCTGCTGCTGCTCAGGGAAATCGATTTGACAGGGCAATACTCACAGCGCCCTGACTTGCTGAGGTACAACAAGAGATCGCTGTTGTTCTGCCGTGGCGGAGCTCACAAGGGTGGGTGCAAAAGGTCTAATTCTGCGACTCCAGGGGAAAACAAAACAAACAAAGCATAAAAAACACCACAACACACCTGCAATCCCAGTTAAATGAAACCTAGATTAAAAGAAAGCAAAGGATAAAAATAAGAAGAAATATGGTCTGCACAAGAACATAATATAAAGGTGCAACAGGAGAAAAACAACTTTGTGAGGCTAAATTTAGAAGCAGAAAAGCAGAAGCTTAGGAGTTACAAATACTTATACAACCTAATATATGTGTTTGCCTATCTTGACACAGTACTGACTTCCAAAAATTTAGAGTAATTCTGAAACACTGTTGATACCCAACTGTGGCCACAGAAGCAGAGTAACTGCTGTACAAAACCTTACCCTGCCTTTGAACGGCAGAAACTGCCTGCGCGCACACTCCTAGACTGAAGCAACTCAGTTAAACCTGTATAAAAAAGCGATGTATAAAGCGATGAGCCCTGCTTGCTCCTAGCTACAAATACAGCTGTGACAATCGCTCCTCCTGGACAGAAGCCACACCTGAAAAACAGCACGGCTGCAACTGGATTTCAGAAAGAACAACGCAGGGCAGCTTCACTCTGCAGAGAACTTGCATGTCCTCCTCTTGCAGCCACTGAAGGTCTCCCAGCTGCCAAATGTCACCGCAGCCGTTTCCTTCCCCTCGGGAGGGTCCACCTACCTCTCAGGCCGCACGCACGATGGTCAAAACAAGCTTCTGATTTTCAAGTCTCCGAACTCCTCTGTCTGCCCACCCAGTCAGAAACAGCTTGTGCTTCCCTGGAGGCTGCATATGGTTAAGCAGTTGGCTCTTGTGCCACAAACTATATCTTTTTGCAGAATGCAGCTCCGTTATCGCCAAACGGAATGTGAATTTGTAAAACACACTGCATGTTCACTACATGTATGAGACGCTCTTCAAGGTAACTATGTTAACTGTGCATATGTTAACTACATGCAGCAGCACTTCAGCTCCCAGCTCTAAAATGCCCCAAGATAAAAAGTAGTTCACGATAACAGGTATGATAGGGCACTTACAAAAATAACCATGTCTTCCAAATTTTCTGTTGTTTCTTTAGCACTAACAGTACTTTCCAAGTATAAACATTTTCATTTATAAATTTATAGAAAGTGTATTTCTAATCAAAAGGGCTGCCTCAGCTGTTTTCCCAGTGTAGGCTTTTCCCAAAGTTAGGATATAACTCTAATTTTCACATCTCAATAAAGACAATGGGCTTGTGGTCAATGGTTTGTGGTCAATAAAGACCACAAACTAAAGTCTTACTTCAGCCTCAAATCTCCTGTCTTAAAGTTAGAAGATTCTGAAGTCTTAATATCTGCTTAAAGCTAAGTCTGCAACACTCTAACACCATTTTATTTTCCCAAGAGTATCTTCCAAGAACTTTAGTTTATATGCATCTGTTTACTGTATTTATTGAATTCCCCTATTTTCTGTCAGCATGCCAGCACAGATAGAGCCATCACAACCCTTCATTGATAAACTTTTCCATTTTTGACATGTTAGTAAATTATATTGCACACGTCCAAGGATTTTTTGAATTCAATTCTATTTTTAATTACAAGCGATCTCCTTTTGTGTTTGATCTTAGCGGTTACATGCTCGAGTGTTTTATTACTTTAAATCACCTGTGTGCTGAAGACAACTCTGGAATCCAGACGTTAAAGAGAATTGTAGAAGAGCCGATTGCTCTCCCCAACAATATCTAACAAATATCAAACATGGTAATAGCAGAAATCGTCGTGTATATACTGTTACCTTGTTAAATGGCTCATTTCTGTTGGTGCTGTTTCATTTGCTACTGATATGGCAATTCAATTATAGGGGAGTGAACAATATTAGTGACAAACACTATAGGCACAGTTAAAATGAGAAGGGAGAAAAAAAAAAAAAAGCTTTCTCAGCTTTTTCCTTTAGGCTGCAATAATTTATTCTGGAATCTCATCTATTTAAGCTGCAGGGATCTGATTTTGAATAATTAGCTTTAATAAAGCAGAAGTTGCTCCAGAAAATAAAACAAGGCTTCTGCATTTACATTCAATCTCTTTCAGGCAATGTGTGAAAATTAATCTTTAGAGCTAAATGATATTTAGAGGGACAGTTCTTAAAGCATTAGTCCGTAAGAGAAAATAAACGTATATACACGCAAAAACACACACACACACACACACATATATATATACATTAAAAACTCCCAAAGAACCTCCAGGCTTTGGATTTCCAGTATCCAAATAACTGTTCTCTCTAGACAAAACAGTTACAAACCATAACCATCTCAAAATGATTATGTTTTAAATCAATTAAAAGCACTAATCAAAAGTGCATCTGTCTTGTCTTTTCACCACTTATTATTCATCGCATGAAATTGAGTGCAGTGATTAAAATGCACGAAGTTCCCACTGCCAGCTGAAAAAACTTAAATTATCTTTTTCCTTTGTATCAACTGCTCTGTCTCCAAACACTGATATCTTCCTCTTCGTCATCTCTGGTAAGCGCACATGAAGTCCCCTCTTGCAGCCCCTTATCCCTAGAAAGGCACATCACGCATTGCACAAGACAACCAGCTCGCACCAGGAAGCTGGGTCTCTTTTCCAAAGGATTTGAGAACAGCGAGCAACAAAACCCACAATCCACGGCCTCTTACACATCTGTGCCCGGGAACCTTAATTCTCTTTCCATCTCCCAGCACTGAGCTATGCCTGTGCCCACTGTCCCGCTGGCAGCCACCAAAAGAACCGAGTTCTGAACTGCCCTGCGAGTTCTGAACTGCCCTGCGCTGCCCTCGATTCATGTCCTTCCCAGCTGCTCATTTTCACGTCACTTACAGGAAACCAGCATTTGTCAGTCTATTCTTTTAACTGATCTAGCTCCAAAGCGGTCAACACTTTAGACAAAACTAGTGGCAGAACAGAAGGATAAGGAGGACAGAGGGGTTAATAAAAAGATTAATTTTTTTAAAAAGTCTGATCATTAGAAGAAATCTGTATTCACCGTTTTCACCTGGCCCTAATACCTCGGAAGATACCTACCACCTTAGGAACACAACGCTGACCTTCGAGAACCAGGCACCAGGGGAATGAGGCACACTGTAACTACAGATAGATAGGTACAGACAGATAGATGTTTCCATTTGCTGACTGAGGACTTGAATACTGGGGGATTATTGGATATTTTTCTGTCAGTTAAAGAGCAAAAATTTTCCCTAGAAAGCAGAAGTTTTAATGGAAAATTTCCCAGCCTTCTACCAACACTTTTAAGCAGCTTTAATGTCATCATCTATCCCACTATAGAAGTATCTATTTTAAGTAGATGTGGAAATTGTCCCACTTTAGAGTAATCAAATTTGAAAGGCATCCAACTGTAGAACAAAAGCATCTAGTCCTTGAACTGCCACATCCGCTCTGAAGAAAGTATTCTCCACACTCAACACCCTCATCCCTTCTTATCCCAGAAAAAAAAAAGGCCACTCAAACCCTTGACCCAATCCTAATGCACTTGGGAAAAGAATTTTCTGTGGGAAAAGTCAGGAGGAGAGGGAGAAGGACATGGACATGGGATAAGGGACAACCACCCCATCTTCCAAAATCACTGCAGTACTACCAGTCTGCACGTATAATTTGCTTCAGGACCGCATATAAAACACAATGGCTTACTAAATACAAAATAAAATACTATTGCAAAAAAGAGAAAAAATGTTTTGTCTTGCCCTGAATCTGATACAGACCTGTTCACTATTAGCTTTTTCTCTACAATCACAAACATGTTTGTGAGGAAATTATAAATTGCAATCCAGAATTCCTTTAGGTTTAAAAAGATCTACGAAAGACAGTGGTTCTAGAATATCTCATCACTCCTGTTGCACAATTTTTCTGATGCATGGGGATTTTTGTTTCTAAACATTCTTCCGATAGCTCAATCCCCAGAAAAGTCCTGAGGCTGATACATAACTTGGTTAAAAAAAAAAAAAAAAGAAAAGCAATGCTCCTTAGGCTGCCCAAGTCCACTTTCACAAACAATGAAGAATATTAGAATGAGTTGACCTGAGAAAGCCCCTTGAATCTTTCCCAAGAAAAGATACTCAACAAAAGCGTATCTTGCATTTTATGTCTGTAATGACTCTTCTCAACAGCACTAGAGCATTGAAAAGACTGGGTTAGAAACATCTCAGACCAGCAAGCAGGGACTGAAGGCACAAGCAAGCTATCCATAAACTACTTCAGCATCTGTAAACTCAAATAGTTTCACTTATGGATAAGTACGAGTATTTCAATTGTGAGATTTCCCAAGCAACTTCAATAGATTTGTAGAAGAGAAACAGAAAGAAAGATGTGACATATGGTGTGGTACTTTTAAAAGCAAGTAAAGTCCCTGAGAATAAAAATGCTCCAGATGTTTTATGGGATTATGCTCATTCTAATTCTAAGAAACTTTAAAAAGTCACCTGTGGTCAACTCACAGTGGAACAGTCCTATATTTTTTACAGGGCAGGGAACATGCTGCTTTTTCAACACAGGAGAAGGAGATATTTTGGTGAGAAAACTAGCCATTATTGCCCAGAGGAGACAGAAAAAAAAAATGCCAGAAAATCTTAGTTCCTCCTCAGGACATCTGATTGAAGACAGCACATCTAAGGACATATTCAAGTCACAGTACAAAAATAAGCTTGCTTAAAATAATTTTATATCAATAATAGTAAGTATGCAACATATGTGACAGACTATCAGCAATTTAGGTAGATTTGGTAGAATATCAGTTAAACTTGAATTATAAAACAAGAAAAAAAAGCTATTAACCTGCTTTCTTAAACCAAGGACTGCCACGAAAGCCCGAAATAAACCTTACAGCAACCTTAGTGTTGCACTCTTCCCACTGTATTCATAACAGATACCATGAATACTTTCAAATTGACGTATTTCATTAAAATATGATTTTACAACTTAAAATAAAGAGGTTTCTGGTGGATAAGCCATAAAAAGTTGGGCCACAATGAAGACTGTTATTTACCAGTTCTGAAACAAACATGATGGCCTAAGATTCCTTTAGAACCAGCCAAAAAATTAAGCTTTAAATTAAGATCTTACAAGCAGGCACTGAGTTCACAGAGAAGCTCTTACTCCCAGTAACCATACAAAGTTATTCTGAATAATTAGCAATGGCAGCTTAATATTCATCACCAGTAATGTTTTCTTTTAAAGTGCTTTTCAAACAGTGGAATTTACTCCCGAAAAAAAAAATGTCCATAATTAGTACTCCTGCAACAAATTATTTTTGAAAGCTAAAATATATTGCCAAATCTTAATTTTACTGTAAGGATTTTTCCACCAAAGCTCATTATTCATTAGTTCTAGAAGTAAAATTTTCCATATTACCTGCCTAAACATTTGCCTTTTAAAGTGGCTTCCTTCAATATATTATCCAATGGCTACCGGTTTAGCAGGCATAATATTTTTCACTGTATTTCAAGTCATGACATGACATTTTTGATATATGGAGAAAAGGAAAAGAGATGGGAAGCATTTCATGTTGTAAGCTTTTGTCAGAATTAGCATTGACGTATTACCTCTGTCACAGCCCAGTGATGTAAAAACTGGTCAAGATCAGTTAGGTAAAGACGGACCGGTGAAAGCTGCGTCTGACTAATATGTGGCTTTCCTCTAATGCCCTGAAGACTAGTCAACTCCTCTCTTGAAAACCCTGAAGGAAAAATTTAAAAATATATATATTTTTTTTAAAAAGGCAGAAAAACAATATTACAAATCAAGCACTATTCTACTGTATTAGCTCCCTTGGCAAAAATATTATTTAACTGTGTCTATATAATTTTTTTGTTAGGAGGAACTGGCTTGGTATTTTAAATAAAGTTTATAAAAATACGAGTTCTAACTTCCAAAAAAATCAAAGATATTTTAAAGTCAAATCAAACTATACTGTACTATAAAAGAGAGAGCGGGGCCTGCATTCTACTGCTATTTTCACAGTATTTATATGTATATGTTTTTAAAAAAGCAAAAGATAGCAAAATCATTTTTGCATTACACACATAATCAATTTAACTCTGCAGCTTTCTAATATAATTGCAGAATTAAAGAAAATACAAGAAAAACACTGATTTGGGTAATTATTCCTATCTAAGTATTAATAAATAATACAACAGGACTATTCCTTCAAACCAGTTTAAGCATCACTTAGTTTTTCCTGTCATTCCCCAACTTAACCAATGGAGAGCTGTCTCTTCATTGTTTTAATGAAAAAGGTTACATTTGAAAGCAAAGTAACTGAAAATTATGAACGATTATAAGGTGAAAAAGACACTTTCTCTTTACCACAGAAGATCTATTGAAAGACATTTCTCAGTAGTATCATTATAAACACTCTAACTTCCCATAGTTGGATCATCACATGAATATTACTTGGAGTAACAGTTTAGCAGCAGAAATACTTTCCTTCATGTGAGGATCCTGAGCACTTCACTTTAATTTGGTGGAATGTTTCCAATCGTGTAAGCATGTTCACAGGAAGTTCGACAGGTACTCATTTATATTGTCACAAACCAGTAAATGGCATTTCTTTAAATTTGAAAAAAATATTGCTCAAGTCATGCTAAATTCAATTTTCCTTACATTTTCAAATGACATTTGCTAAACATCAAGAGCGAGCATGCAAATATGCAGCACTAACAACAAATCAAAGTGTAAAAATCAATGTTAAAAATTCAGATCAACAGCTCAAAGTATATATCTTAATAAAATATACAATAAGATTGGAACTACTTTTAGGAAGTACTTACTACACCATTTATCCTAAATTATACAGAGCAATTATCTACCAAAACAGACTTCCTTTTGTTAATTCTAAGTAATGATATTCACAAAAATTACCTATAAGGGTTGAAAACAAGAAGCTGAAATAATCCACATCATTCACCGAATTGTCTTGTACTTGGCACTTCCAGACTGCAAAGGATGATCTACATAAAACGGATAGCAGAGAGGTTATTAAAAACAATATAATTAAGAATTCACAACTTACATATACTTGCATGACTACATTTTTAATTTTAGTGCTGTTTGCACCTGCTGTTGTTAACGTAGCTCTTTTTAAAACAAGAAAGAAATACTGAACTAGATGTTTCCACGTGGGTTTAGGTGGCTATGTGAACTAAATTACAGAGATAGCACATTTTTGTAAATACTGGTATAACTCTTAATATGGCAACGACATCCCTCACAAAAAAAATAGTTTTTATTTCCTTTAACTGATAGAAGTAATTAGATTATAAAGTTGAGCTGTATTTTTAATTGTATCCACTCTAATTTTTATATAGTTGCTCACATTTATAGTAAGTTCCATTTAAAAGTAGTTTCACTGACTAATTCTGACTAGCTGAAGCTATACATCTATAATTTCAAAACAAGATTTAATTAATTTTTTATCTGATAAGGAAATTATAAATGTATAAGGGAATGTTATGCAAAGACAGCATCAAAACAATTAGGCCTGTTTGACACTTCCCTTTTTAGGGGTAAACTGTGAGAAGTGGCATAACGGACCATATTTTTTTTCTCCAAGGTAGACATTCCTGTAAAAATTCAGTGCAAACTTACACCTAACTAACCGGTCATGCACTGCCTGGGTATCAGTGCTGGCTTTCTTTAGGTTCTTAGTTTCACAGACAAGAT
>JAUBNY010000002.1:2932004-2944346 GCA_032275445.1 Crypturellus soui
CCCAGGACCTCACACTGCTCCATTTTATCTGTAAAAAACAAGCATTTATAAACACTACCACTTCTTATCACTAGACTTGTCTGTGTTGTTAACAAGCTACTCAAACATCCTCATATGAATAGATGTAAAAGACAGAAAAATAATGGTCTGACAGCAAGACTGTCCATTTTATCCACAAGGGACTGCAAAAAGTTTCCCATGGTTTTGCTACCATCATGAGAGAAGAGCTGATTTGCTACACATTTCTTCAACAATTTCAGTTAAATACTAATAAATCATCTCTTAGAAGGTTTCTAACCTCTGTCCCTTTCATTCACTTCTCCCTCTCTCACCCCCCACTGATTTTTAATGCTGAATTGCAACAAGCAGAAGTGAGAAGGGAATGGAGAAGCCTTCCTCAGAGGTTCAGCATAAATTCAGTGCTGTCCTACAGAAGATGGAAAAGACACTGACAAACACTGTGAACACTGAGAAAATGATCAGGTGAAGCTTAATCTCTGTTCTGTGGTTGAAAGACTTAAAAAAAAAAAGAAAAAAAAAAAAGAAAAAAGAAAAGAGGTGCCAAATTCACCTGCAAGAAAATCTACTTCGGTATGAATTATACTATACCAGAAAATTTTTGGTTAATTTTACAATCCAGCGTACCCTTCCAAAAATAAATGGGTAGTTTGGAAATGATCATCTGTTTCTCACACTGAAACAACATCTCAGGTCATTTTACATCTCAGGTTAAGCTCAAACCAGACTGATAACTTATTCTTTAAGCCAATGTATCTACATCTACATTGTGTGCCAATGTATCTATGTATCATCCTTTTATATCATCTATCCTCCCAACCCCCAAATATTAACTGGTGCACCAGTGTCGAATCATTACAAAGTTTTAACTGTTACAAGTGTTGAATTTAATAACATCTCTCAATAAAAAAGGTTTTTTTTTAATTGCAATAAAAAAAAAACACTACATGCGTACATTAAAACCATAAAAACCTAAATGATAGCAAATGATTTCTCACCGAAGTACATACACTTTGGGCTGATGGATTACAAAGGTGTTTGTCTTGGCTCCACCTTCAAAGGAATTCTGAGCATCTTGCTCCAATTTTCAGAGAATCATTGTTATGTTACTAGCATCAATTGATAAAAAATAGACAAACAAAAAAAGCCAACCCCCACACCCTTCAAGCACCAAATGAAGCAAGGCTTGATCTTTTCAGAGAACCAAATATCATTCATCTCTCCCTAAGGAGGTATTAGCTATAATTGACTGTGCTAAGGCTAAAGAAAGTGGATCTGCCCTACCTGTTTGGAAATGTGACAGTCATACAGAAGGTTTGGATCTGTTTTACGAACCATGGAATGATCTAAAATTAAGCTTAAATTTAAAATAACCCTATTTTACAGAATGGACCATACAGAAAGTAACTTACCTACAGTTGTTCAACATAATATTTTTTAGAGCTTAGACACGTGGCTGTGTAACTGCAGGGTAGCAAGTTCCTCGATGTCAGATGAGCATGGATTACAGCTCATGGGCATGCCCTCATCCCACGGGAAGTGTGAAAACAGAATACACTTGGTGAAAGTTATGCTCATTTACTGCAGATCAGTAAATATGCATATGCCATATGTTTGCACTTTGTCTCCAAAATGAAGTATTTCACAAGATTAGTTGCTGTCTTTGTGGAAGGATTCAACAATTCCAACACTCAATTCAAATTCAGTTTTCTTTACATTAACAGCATTTTATTTCAAAATATATTAAACATTCTGTGTTTACAAAGAACTGTGGTGTGAATACAGTATTAGACTAAATTTTTTTAATACCTGCTACAAAAATCCATTCTATTTAGGAAGAGGACTGGTGCATACAATCGAAAATTAATTAGTTATTTAACTCTACAGTACACAAGAGCACTCCTCAATCTTAACTCACATTTCTCACTCTGCCACAGAAAGAACACGGGTCATTTTCAGTATGATACATGCAAAAACAAGCACTATACCAAAACAAATTACAGCAACCTTAGCTCTGAACATAGTTCCGTTCTGAGAATGCATGACATGTAAATTTACAAACGAATTTTTGTCAACAGACAATAGTAGTTATTGCTCCAGATCCCTGTAAGTTTTTTATAGGAATGCACACTTGAGAACAATCTGTGCTCTACAGGAAATGTTCAGACAGAGTCTAGCCACTCTTAGGACCCAATGTCAAAAGCTTATTGGAATTTGGTTACGTTTTACTTATCAGGGGAAGAGGGGAAAGCTTTGCTAGTCTCCTACCAAAACTTCAAATGTTAGTTAACATGTATATAATCACCTATTAATAGGAAAACATTTATTTCCAACCATTACTGAATGATAGACAGATTGTTTTTAAAGGTAACAATCTGGAGAAATTGAATGCTTGCAGAATATATGAGTGATAACACTTAAATGAAGACATCCATTTACACTGCCAATAAATTATAAACAATTCCTCCCCTCCCCGATACTTCTTGAAAAAGACTTCAGTTTTGTGCTGGGACTGGCAAGGAAGCCAAAAACTGAGCTTTTAATTTTGCAACTCTATGGCCTGGATTCTTATGCTTAATTAACTTCTGCTCCGTGTCTGTGTTTTACCTTTATGATGCCTCTCCAATTTGGCCTGCATCAATGCCCGGAAAAATTTCTAGGTCTTCACTGGATCATTGCATACAACAGTCAAGTGAGAAAAACTGAAGTGGAAAAAAAATGAATCAACATTTTTTGTTTTAAAAACATAATGCTAAGAATCCTTCAGACATAAAGGGATCTCAGACCATTCATTTTACCTTTATTAGCCTGTGGATGTATCCTGGTGCAAGCAAGTATGCTCTGCTCTTAAATCTAGCTTCGGTATCACTACACAGTGCTATATGGAGCACAAAAGAATATGCAGTTCTATACTGCATGAATTACACTTGCCCAAGCCCATCCATACGAAGAGCACACTAAGACTATATTTACTTTTATTATCAACTTCAATAGAATTTGCCAAATAGCAATTCTTTCCTCAGATGGACATAGTACTGCTTCAGTACAGACATTCAAAGCATGTCCTGTGGGTCCTAGCATCTAACTCAAGATAGCAGAAAGCACCACTATCCCATCCTAAACCAGATGATTAAAAACAAGGTACCAGACAAGGTGTGGAAAAGATTAAAACACTGGGAATCTGAAGACAGAGCATCTCATGACCTATTAATTTTGACAGCTCTTTGGTAGACATGTGTAAGTACTTCCAGGATGAATAAGTTCTTAGCCATGACTCACTAGAGTCAAGACCAGCCTTTCCCAACTTTACATTAAATACAGTGAAACATTTCTGCTCAATCTAGCAATACTTGCTTGGCTCTCCTGCTGCCTTTGTCAATTAAACATTAAATCCAGAAAGTGATGCTTGTTTTCCCTACATATAGGCACTATTTTGTTCTCTTAAAAAAAGAGACAAAGTTTCAGTTAACATTTGAATACAAGAGACATTTTTTGTAATTATAATATAATGTTGCATATCAATATACACATTTAGAAACCCAGGAATCCTTAAATGTACTCATCCCTTCTGGCATTATCTCTGGTTTCAAAGTATCAGGCTTATTTTCCAAATTGCAATTTTATCACTATAAAATGCTTTTGTGTTATTTTTGCTGTTGTTGTTTTAAAATACACACACAATAAAGCATGAAGGTACTTTTACTAAAAAGGACAAAAGCAATACCATGTTAAAGAACAGACCTCCATAACCTCTGTTAAGAGATACTAGGCAATTCTAGCTCTGTAGAGCTAGAAATAAGAGAATGATTTGCCAAAGTAGGTTTCCTTCCCAAAAAGGGCAAGAAACAGTAACAGAAACACCTTAAAATACAAACCAATATAGAGATTATAAAGATGATACATCCATGTATTTAATAAACGCCAAGTGTGACTTAAGTAATGGTTATTCATTCAGCTCACAAATGTTCTCCTGTAAAACTGCAAGCTTCAAGAACAATGCTATCTTCACTATTCAATACTCTGCATAGCAGAGTCTACTCTACCCTTGGCAGGGACAGACTTACACCAATTACATGCACCCAATTCTCAAGTAATGGTAGCTGTAGGGGCATCTCCCACCACTCTAGCAAAGCCTCACAGCCATCAGAAAAATTATTTTCCCCATCCTTATTATACCAAGAGGGAGGCAGCATCCTCTGCAGTTCTCCACCTCCAAGGATTAAGCAACACATAAAGCAACATAGCATTTTTGCTGGCACTTTTACTGCTGTGCAATTTTATTCTTTTTTTTTTCCCCCAGGTTTTTAAAAAGATATTTAGCATTACAGCCATATACACCATACACTTTCTTTTCAGAAGTGATTTCAGAAGTGACTTTCTTTTCAGAACCACAACATCTAGCACCAGACACAGCAGTCCAATTTTTCTTACACCAAGTTTTCTTTTTTTTATGAATTATGGATTTTTTTTATGGTTATGGATTTCCTAATACAAGAACCACCAACAAAATATACAGAAGTCCATCTTCCTCCCCGGAGCCCTAAAATCCACATGTTTTTAGAAACAAGACATACTAAGATAAGCTGAAAATATGTACATGCATATGTGCATATGTGCATATCAAAGAGTGCTCTCTCCAATATTAGATGTCATGAGTGTCAGCTTAATTGCTGAAAAATGCACACCGTTATGTATGACTACAATCTTAAAGATGATGTTTTAAAAAACAGTGCTGCAAATTAAGCCACTCCCGCCCTCTGGCAGCAAGTAACTTGTCATTCCTTGTCAGTGAGCTGGAGGCCAACAAGCTGTATGAAGACTGGCAGAAGTGACGGAGTATGCCTGGTTCTCAGCCCCTGCACTGTGTAGCCCCAGTTATTCAGCTAGGCCAATACGTAGTGACATGAGGTTAACTTGCTGAGCTGCCAACTGGAGAAACTGAAAAGCTTGGCAACGCTTAGTTCTAGCAACTCTGCCACAGTAACATTCAGCTGAAGGAAAGGAAGTTAAATCAGATGAGCTCATCTTTGAATTGCCCAACAAAATCCATGTTAAATCCTGCCCAGTAGAAACCTATTTCAGCAAACTTATACCCTGAGCAAAACCAGTTCTCTCTGGCCCTTTGATATTACACATACTTGCAACAGATCTGACTTGCTAGAAGAAAATGATAAAATAGAACATAATGGTAATTTGTAATACCACAGGTTCGCATTGTTGTGCCTTAATACTATAAGCATTCCTTTCTGGTTTTCAGTTTAAGTTGAATATTAGATGTACTAAATACAAATGAATACCTTCTCCTGGAATGACTAAATACCATCGCATTTTGTACCAGTGCTATAAGAACTCCATAAAATATGCTAAGAAAACTACACATTTAAATGTCACTACAAAAATGGGTGTATAAGGCCCCTTCTTCCGTCACTGCCCCTCAAAACCCACAAACGATCTAAAAACTTTATCTCATGGGGCTGCTGACTGCTTTTGCAGACAAGGCAATACAAGCAGGAACTGGCATGTCAAAACGACTAGAAGTCAGAACAACCAGTTTTGTCATTTTAAGTTTACGTGAAACTGATTTCAACTAAACTAGTCTTAAAGAGGCTGCGTCTTCTCAGGAAAGAACATGGAGCTGTTAAATATGAAAGAGCAAGTTCTTCTATTTCTATTGGCAATTAGATACTTGCTGAAAACAAGCCCTAAATAAGCAAAGTATGCCTTTACATAAGCTACCTTTTTCATTTTACTTTTTTTTTTTAAAGTAGCAAAATTCAGTAACTGTTTCCTATTGTAAGAAGGTGTTACTGAAATCTTTTTGTTTGTTCATTTTTCCCTTTGCTCTTTTTCCTTTTTGGCATTATAGCATTACTGTACCAGTACTATGCCCTTCAATCAGACATGGCATGTAACACAGTAACCTACATTTAGTGAAAATACATTTTATTACAAGAGATTCTTTATGGCAAATCTCAATTGAATTTGAAACAAGAAGAATCAAGCACAGACTCACTTGACAAAACAAAGTATTGTTTCAAGATTGTATCAAGTATTCCCTTTCCATACAGAAGGCAGAGAATTTTCTCTTGCTATTGGAAAAGGAAGATTTCAAAGAGAAACCCATCTTCTCAGTTCATTTACTGCTTTGCCATTATAGAAGATATCTCTGTCTGAAACATAATTCCATGTTCACAGGACAGACCTTCTCTGATATATGGAGGTCAGTGAAAGGGACGAAAAAGAGAAAAACTTCAAGAAAACAAAATCCCAAAGAACTCTGTAACGATATGTTGGAATGACTGTGTTGAGTATTTTCCAAAATTATAATAGGACTTTCTTGCTTAGTTAATATCAGGACACTATACAGTCCACTTTGTATAGCAATATATTTTTAGAAGATTTCTAAAAATGTATGTCTTGTCACAACAACATGACCCTTCCAAATTTATCACCATCCCTGCAACATGAATAAAACCTATCTAAATTACTGAGAACTGTTTGTTTGCACACAATTCTATTCTTATTTAGATCACCTTATCCCTAGGTATGGATAGATTTGCATATCAACAGTTGCAGTATGACAAGCAATAAATGCAAAGCATGTTTGTATTTTATATAAATCTGTATCAATCAGTTTGCATGAATCAGCACTGACCAAACTCTGGAATAAATTCAAGACAGATGACTGTGACCAGAAAGGTGGTTCTTTGGTTAAAGCATGTGTGACTGCTACTTTGTACCTAGAGCCCTACTACATTTGTGGAAAACCTGTTTGAGTCTGAAATTTCCACCAAAAAAAAACATTTCATATTTTCAAAGGTCTGTGTAAAAGTCGAAATATTTCAACAACCAATAGGAACAGT
The DNA here is from genome assembly GCA_032275445.1 of Crypturellus soui. Lineage (NCBI taxonomy): Eukaryota > Metazoa > Chordata > Aves > Tinamiformes > Tinamidae > Crypturellus > Crypturellus soui. The sequence continues at coordinate 2,938,886 of JAUBNY010000002.1, forward strand.
CTACAATACCACAAAAATGCAATTTAAACAAAATTACATATGGAAAAAAAGCACGGAAGTCCTTGGTTCTGCGACCTAGGCCACAGCCCATTTCAGGAATTTAGGGTTTCTCTTTGTTACAAGAGTCTTGTGGGGGTAGGGTGGACCCTCCCCTTTTGGAAACAAGCTTATATTTCTTTGAAAATTAACTTAAAAGTCAGTCATTGCATTTACAAAACAATATTAAAGCTTCCTTAAACCTCTTCCTGTTACTGGAAGTACATGTGACAATCTTATGTTATCACTACCTGAAAAGATTCAAGTCCTTCAATTAAATATAGTTGAGAAGACAACTCCACTGGATGGTAAAACAATTTAAATAAGTCCTCCCATTTCAGTATGAGGAAACCTCACATTTAACAAGCTGCAAAAAAGGTGTTAGAAAAACCAATCTTGAACAACATTAAACTTCAGTGCTTTTAACAGAATAATATTTAAGTGTAATGGGTTGATGAGATGCTCAAAGCTTCTAGGGAAATACTTGAAGGAGCAGCAAGTAGCTGTATTCTACTTTTGTTTACTAGTGAGTGGTTAACACCTTTTAGCCACCAGATTAGCTGAGAATAAATACTTTGGAAGATTTCTTTAAAGCTTCTACAATTTAAATAACACAACTAACCAAATAAATAAAAGCCAAGTTAGTCATTTCAGCAGGCAGCATAATGAATCCAGTGGAGATACCTGTCCTCTTAACCACTCTTTTTATGAAGACAAAGAGTTTGCAAACAAGGCGACTCAGCTGTGTGTTAGTACGTAAAGCCATGACAAGTAGACAGTCTCTCTTGAAAAGGCAAAGTGCACAATAACGTAAGGCCAGCAGATGTTCAAGAGGTGGCTTCTAAAACCCAACTGTGCTTCCCTGGGAGCTGTCCTTAGGCACAGCTGGAAAGGGACAGAAGGCCATGGCTGCTGTGGACTCAAGACAGCAGAGAGTGCTTCTTTTGTGTTGAATAGGTAGGTGCAGCACCACACCTCCATCACTCTGCAGCTGCTTTCAGCTCCTCAGGACTCTCCCTAGGTGACCTGGAAAAAAAAGAAAATCATTTTTTGAGTAGCTGCAGATGTCTAGTGTTCCACAAATGAAAAAGAAAAAAGCACACAGGTGAACTGTGTGGGCAATAGGGAAAGCTCTGTGTTCACTGTATATGGAAAGCCTTGGAATATGGCTTAAATCATCACAGACAGGTCTAATCTGTGGTTTTCTCGTAAGATAGACACAGAGAAGATAACACTATTCACTATGAACGAAGCACAGAATTCTGTCTTAGAAGAACAGAATTCTCTAAGATATATGTGTAATGAGTTAACCTAGGTAATTAAACAAGGCAACAGAGACATTACAATGGCTACTGTCATTCATAATGTCACAACAGGACTTTTAACTTTAAAGTACTCAATTAGGGGTTTATTCATCCCACCTCTTAAATGCACATTTCTGTATTCCATGTTCTGTAACTTCAGTAACAAAACTAAGCAAAACCATGCTTTCTAAGGAAGAATGACATATAAAGTGATCACATTCAAGTCTGCTTATTCAAATTGTGCAGATAACTATTATATAATTCCATAGTAGGGTATAGGAAAATATCTGCAGATAGATCTGTTATAGAGACCAACAAATATTAACTTAGATAGCCATAAATAATAGTTTTGTAAACAGCATAAAAGGCTGTTAAATCATCTCCAAACATAAAAAATAATATATAAATTACAGGTTACAAAGTCATTATTAGCAATTTTTTTAAAATAGCTCTCTACAAGAAGTAATGTGAAACACACATTTCAAGTTCATAAACCCCCAGTGAGTAGTTTATTTTATAGTGACTTTTATTTTTAAAATATAGCTGAATCCTCTCCATACCTCACGTACACCTTTATGTGTGAGCACTCACATGGATACATACACACTCTGTATACGTATGTGTATATACACTGATTCACTTACAATGCACAAGACATTCAGAGCTTACCGGTAAATCTGTAACGGCCACGCTGCTTGTGATGGAGTGGGCACGGAATTGGTTGGACTCACCAACATGGCACTATATATGTTGGAGGCAACCACAAGGATACACAGGAGAATTGGTCCTATGATGGCTCCTTCCAGCCCCAGGTAATACGCTCCCCCAGCCACGGCAAGACCGGTCAGATAAGGGTGACCACCTCTGGAATTGGGTCACAGGCAGGAAGAGAAAAAACAATCAACAGTACTGTGAAATATGAAAGGTGGGTCAAAAGTATATAAAATTATTTAACTGTTTATAGATACCTATAGTCACACTATACATTGACTGCACAAATATTGTAAGCTGCCCATAGTTCAAATCGATTTTCTGTTCATGCTTTACAGTCAAGATTTTTTAAATGGTAAAACAGCTAGTAACTTTTATTGTGAGTGCTCCTGAGCAAAGGCATTAACTTACACAATGATACCAACTTATATTAAATCTCACAAGGATAGTTAGCATTTATCTTTTTAAAACAGCCACGTCTTCTCATTTTGTCATAAAACAACCTAGCCAAGAGGTTGTTTCAGGACGGTGAGAACCCTAACTTCCAACCCTAAGCCCTAACCTATTTAACTAGAGTGTTTTCTTGCATCAGCTTTTAATGTTCTCAGAAATCAAAAACAGATTTATATAAACCTGTTAAAATTTGCTCTAGAGTGGGGCCAATTGAACTTTCAATAAGTGCTATTATGGCAGCAAGACAGCCCTTCTGTTTCTCTTTTCTTGGGGGTGACACTTCTAATACACAACACAAATCCTGCAACTCTTTTGCACAAAAAATTAAAGCCAGTTCATGATGTTTACAGTTTATAAACCAGTGTGATGGTAAATATGGAATTATAAGAGAAAGTCTGCAGTTTAAAATTACCCCAGAAACCCCATGAAGTGGGACTACCATTGCAAAGTTGCCCTAAAATTTGAGCTCAATGAAACGAAAGTGCTGGCTAGCACATTTAGAGCTGCTTCTGTCTCCCACTGTCTTGTCTTCTATCCAACTTCCACACTTGCATCCCTTGCCTTTACCACAACTGTGTGCAAAAGGAAATCATGAAACATTGACCTGTTTTATGTTATGCACCTCATTATCATGTCTTACCTAGGTCTGATTAAATACATCGGTAGGGTCAAACTGATTTTGTTGTTGTTGTTTTGTTAAATAGGGGACAGACTTGACTTCAGAGCTCTAGGTTTTTTCCACAAATAGACATGCAATTCACTCCTAACTTTTGTGAAATCCCTGATACTTTTTCCAACACTTGCAACAGTTTAAGGGTTCTACTGACTAGCTTGTTAACACATACACAAGCCACCGCATGAGAAAGGACTACAATATCAATTCAATACATTTGAAAAACACTGCATAACCTAATTATAACCATTTCAGATGGTATTAATCTTATCTGCAAGACACTCAGAAACTTACTGTACTGTTTAAGTGGAAGAATACAATTCTGCTCTACCTTTACTCTTGCCACATACTCTTTCTAGACAGTAAACAGAGCCTTCACCCTCTACAGTTGAAAAGCACTCTAGTAAGTAGAAAAAATATTGATTGATTAAATAGCTACTGGCCCTAAACTCATCCATGATTTATTATCAGAAAGACATTTTAATTTACTTATATTTGATCTTAATATAATACATTCTTCAAAAATATACTTCACTTTAATTCATGGAAAATAGCTAGTGCCACAGCATATGAGAAAGACTATTAATCACAATAGTGGAGACTGGAGAGACCTCTGGAGATCATCTGATACAACCACCCTGCTTGAGGCAGGTTCATCTAGAGTACATTGCCCAGGATCCTGTCCAGTCCAGGTTTGAGTATCTGTAAGGACTGGCCCTCCAGCCCTTGTTTTGTGCCTGGGTACCATTGAGAAGCTAGCCCTGTCCTCCTGACACCCTCCCTTCAGATAATCCTAAGCATTAGTAAGATCTCCCGAGCCTTCTCTTCTCCATGCTAAACAGCTCCAGATCTCTCAGCCCCTCCTCATGAGACATGCTCCAGTCCCTCAGCCATCTCTGCGGCCCTCCACTGCACTCACCATGCTTGTAGCCCATGTCACTCATACTGGGGAGCCCACAATTGGACACAGTACTCCATCGATGGAGAACATGAAGATGTTAAAGAGTACTGGCTCCAGTACTGACCTTGGGGGATCTCACGAGTGCCTGGCCTACAGCTGCACTTGGAGATGCTGTTCACAACAGCAGCAGTGCCATTCAGCTCTGTAAACAGCAGTTCAGGCAGCTTTCAATCCACTTCACTAACCACTACCTAGGCTGTATTTCATCAGCCTGACTATAAGGACATTATGGAAGTCAACGCCAAAAGCCTTACTGAAGTCAGGATACACAATATATTCTCTCTTCATCCAACAAAGATAGTCATCTCAGCATAGTATCAGGTTGGCTAACCGCCATTGCCTCTTGGTGAACCCATGCTGACTACTCCCATTCACCCTTCTGTTCTTGTCATGCCTGGAAATAGCATCCAAGATTAGTTGCTCCATCACCTTCTAGAACCTGAGCTGAGATTGACCTGCCAGTAGTTTCCTGGATCCTCTTTCATGCCCTTCTTAAAGATCAGGGTGGTATTTGGTCTCTTCCAGGCCTTAGGACTCCCTCCTGATCACCACAACCTTTCAAAGGTAGAGAATGGCCCCCTCAGCACTTGTGGCCATTACCTGTCAATGCCCATGGACTTATGGACTGGACTTAGTCCACTGGCCCGTGTATTTGGTGGTCAAAAAGCCAAAATTTCTAACTTACCACAGAACAGAAAATGTAATATCTTTATTCTAAGCTACCTGTATTATAATAAAGCTAACACAATGAGTTTTAGCATGTGACTGTCTGCAGCATGAATTAAAATAAAGATTGACAGAGCAAGTACACTTTGCATTACAAATTCTCAGTTTTCTAGGACTGGTTCTGAGGGCAAAACTGATGCAGTGACTGAGAGTTCAACTTCGGATTCGTATTGCTCATGGTTGCCAACATATCTTGCATCCATGGACCCTGGCAGCTCAATTCTTTTCCAACTCTGCTATATATCACTGGTATATTCTCTAGTTTAAATTACACTAAAAGATGCAACTAGACAGTTCAGGGCATGAAAAGTGCCAAAGGACATTTCATTAGTATTTTCAGTTTTCCAGATATAACTTCAGATGTTGAGTTTTCTTCAGCTCTGTTTGGAGTTAGCTTCTTTTTGGGTTCAAACTCAAAGCTGAACCTAGGAGACAGTTGAGTCAAGAGGCAGTCAGACACCTTACATGATTTTTTTCCCTAAGTCCTTTGTGTCTCACAGCTTCAGAAAATCCTTGTCTCCAATCATAGAATCATAGAATCACAGAATGCCTAAGGTTGGAAGGGACCTCTAGAGGTCATCTAGTCCAACCCCCCTG
>JAUBNY010000002.1:2946365-2958822 GCA_032275445.1 Crypturellus soui
AGCACATCTGTATGTAGGTATCTTGAAAAAGCAGCTACTATCAATTGCAGATGAAAGCAAAGATAAGGCAGGTAAAATGAGCTTAAAACCCTAAACAACCTGAACAGAATACAAGAGGGTAAGAACAACCACCAGCAAAGGAAACAGATAGGGAAGTGGCTTTTTGGCTGGTGGGGATATATTGGGAAAACAAAAAAAGGTAGGGGTAAGAGCTAAGATAGAAACCAGGGTTTCCCCTCCACCATGGCCACAGCTATCCTGAAACATTTCTGGAGTACCTTTTCAGCAGTGTTGCCTACATCAAGCTGGAATAAGATGTTTTGAAAATAAGAACTAGGAAAATCTGTGAAGTTTTCATAGGCTAATGAGATTTAAGGTAGTTTTAATTTAACTTGGAGAAAACAATCAGTGCTAAAAAACTCTCTGGAATCACAACATCTATCATAAAAGTATTATTGTTGTCATATTCTTGGCACATTTTCATAGTAAGGTTTGAACAATGAAGAGTAAATAGAAAATAGATTATATATTGAAGAGAGAATAAAAAGATTCTAAACAGCTACTCGGTGAGTTTTTACCATACACTGAATCCACTGACTCAGGCATCAAGGCGAAAAACAGTATCCAGTCCTAACTGAGAGCTGTCAATCTCTGATTTAACATTCTTTAAAAATAAACTTGAGACTAATCCTATCAGCAACATTTAACTCTACTGACCTTGTACAATAATTATGTAATATTGCTGAAAAATAGATTGTAATAGATCAAATTCTTACCGGATGGTATGAAGACTATGTTAATCCCAAATATTGTGTGAGTCAGCCAAGTGTAGAGTCCGTAGAACCCAGCCATTTTGAGAGAAGCATCGAATACACCTCTAAAATGACCAAAGATACTCTGTTAATTTTATTGGAGATTCTGGGAACTATGAAGATATAATATATGAGGTGTTTAAAAAATAGCAAAGCCATTAGTGTCATATAATTCAAAATTAGGCCATTAGGTCATAATTCAAAATGTAACACCAAGACCTTAATGCATTTGTTCCCCACAAAAAGGATAGGCATTCACCATATTTATCATTGAAGAATTTTTTTTAGGTTAAAAAATGGGCTGTTCTTTACTCTACAAGGTATTCTAGGGATAAAGCCCTGGAATCAAACTCTACAAGCATCTCATCGCATCCTCTCTCAAAATGAGTCTTTTATCTTGTATATTCTCTGCACAAAATACTTTTACACTCATGCATATGGGATATCATATAATCAATCTAAAAATATATATATATATATCTTAGGATGCCAGTCACAAAATCTATATTCTAAAAGTGACATATCGCATCATTAAGCCTGTTGTTCATCCTTCCTTCAGAAAAGCACCAAGTTTCCCAAAGCCATTATTTCAGTGGATGTAAGTTACTAAGATAGCCCTAGCAGCCACAAGATCCTCTTCTCAGAACAGTCCCAACTGTTGCACAAATGGTTGCAAACTGGTCCTCTTGGTAGAGGTAAATATGAAGTTTGCTCATTTTAACTACCCGCTGAAATAAACCTCTCCTTTGCAATGATACAACTGAACAAAGAGAAGGAACATTTTCAACGTATAGAGCCCTAGCATTGACACTAATCAGCTAAGAGATTTGGTACTGAACAAATTACAGATCCTTCAGATGGAAAAACTGATGCAAATATTAGAACTCTACAGATAGGATAGGGCTCCGGTGGTTCTGTTAAAACTTCAGACTTCTTTTAAACAGTTGATCATGGTAAGGAAGGAAATAGCAGCAAACAGCCTTTCTTCACTGTCACTGTACTTTGAACAAAGTAACCTTTTTATATTCTCCCATCACTTGTAAAAATGTAATTCTTTTAGATACCACCTGTAGCCGAAAAGTTCATCACTGAGACTAACAGCTGGCTGGACTCAAAATTCCAAATCCCTTCCAATCTGACACTGAGATCCCCCCAGTCTGTTCAAACTATTATTACAAAATAATGAATCACAAGTAGAGGGAACATTCTGATTGTGTATTTTGATTGCTCATGCTGATGGACAGAATAATTGGACCTGAGATGACAACAAAGCAAAAAAGTTAAAATTACGATATTAAATCTTTCAAATGGCAGGAAATACTGAGTTTTTACACCAACCTTTCTGTCTGTCTATATAGTCTTATTACAGCAAAATAATCTGTATTAAAACAGACACCTAACAGACATCATAATAATATTCTACCACCTTAAGCATGCACATATGGAATTATTAGGTATGCGGGCATGGAATCCCGCAATATGTTATACTAAAAAGTAATTATTGTGCTAACACCTTATTCTTAGAAATACCTAATACAAGGTTTCTTCCCTATGCATTTAGTAATTCCTTCAGCACCTCTCCAAATCAGCTGCAGGGGCTGATACCTTAGAAGCAAGGAAAAGCAAGAAACAACTACCTCTTTTGCGGAGCTGGAAACATAGATGAGTTACCAACTCCCAGCAAGTTACATTGCACTTACTGATACAGTCTCTAGCACATACCAATTAAGTTTTCATACAAAAAGATTGCAGGTTTTGGCACACAAATATCAGCATTTAAAATAAAACAGTTCATGCTGTAGTAGTAGCTCTATATATACCCAATCATAATTAAATTAGCATTACTTAGTACATGCATGTAATCAAAGGATTAGTTTCAAAGATGCTGTGTGCAAGCACATACATGTGCTTAAAACATGCACACACATGTACAGTAACGCTGTCTATTTAGAGGTGCCTTCGGCTTTAAACAAACTGCAAAGTGCAAAATTACATTAAAACAAATTGCTGTTAGCAACATACACAATATATCGTCTGGAACATGAAATAAGAAACTGTCAGAATATTGACACTGCTTGACATAGAACAATGAAGTTCTTCAATGTGAGTTCTTCAACCAGTGAGTAGGTTTGCAAATACACTACACAAGTTTGTAGATTTAAGATTCTTCTTTTTTTTTTAATCATATCCAGATAAAACTTTCAAAGAATACACAATTTATTTGATAAGAAATATTTTGGATGTAAAAAGGAAAAGAAATACAAATAAAAAGACAAGCGTTTTCTAGCACACAGGACCATGCTACTGAACATGAGCAGTTAAACACTGGTATTTATCCTACTAGCATAACTAAGTCACAGCTACTGTTATTTTAGTCCTGAAAAATACCCTAAAACATGGCTGCATCTCTTTTGGATTTATAATCTACACTTTATATTTTTTCAACAACTCAACTGAGGCTTCTCTTTGCTCCATATATATATATTAAATCTGTTATTCCCCATTTTAAATTAGAAAGTGATTTCACAAGATGGGAACAATTGTCTTCAGTTCTATTCCTGCCCCTTAACATACACCCTACTCGAACCTAAGCCAACAAATACCCGTAAAAAACCAACAAGTAGAGGTTGTAAAGAAAATCAACAGAATTCCTGTTAAGTGCATTCTTGAGACAAAGCAATTTCTGTAAGAGACAGGTCTGGTACTAAGGACTATATGTACACGCAAAAATTCAGTCAAAATGGTTAACAGTTCGTTTCAAAAAAAATATCTGAAGGACATTATTAATATTACAATAAAATAAACCAGATCGCATATCTTGGCTTTTCTGATCATTAGCTTAACATGCTGGAAGATAATTGTTTTCTGGGGGAACTGTATCACCATCTCATTTTCTCCATCATTACTCTCTGGATGCCAAAGCAAGCAAACTAGACACTTAAGTAGCTGAGATGACCTCTATTTACTAATATTTACAGAGATATGAAATAAGCTATTATGCAAAAGATAGACTACCAATAAGAACCTATTTCACTCACCAAGATACTATAGGTTCTCTTCATATAAAATAGTTCTTTTGGTGTGAGGCAAATTGTAGTTAAGGACATGTCTACTTTTGCACTTAAACTCTTCCTTTCTAGGAACACCTGATATAGCCAATCCAGAAGCCGAACAAATTGGAAGTGTATGTGAGTCAGATGAGGAAAATGAATGAAATAATGATAATACTTCTCAAATGGAAAACAAACAGCTTTTCTCTTTTTTCTAATGAAACGAACTTTCATTAACAAACATCTCAAGACATTCCTCAGAACAATCTGGATGTGAGGCCTTTTACCAAATTAGACCCCATCAAAACCAAAAGCTGCAGTAACTTCAAGCCACAGCCATACCCGTGTGCATGCACTCATGTGAAAGTATCGCACACACTAAATTGCACTGAGGCCGTGACAACATGCAACTTAGTAATGTGCAATATCTCCACCAGAGCAAGCAGAATGAGAGCTTCAGGGAAGAAGGGTATGGTGCATTCAGGAAGAGAACAACATGCTGCTCAGGGAAAGGAAAATGGTTCAGGCAAAGGTGTGCATGCTACTACTTTAGAAACCTCTGAATCTGCCTCATCCACTCAGGGGAGGAAAAACATAAAATAATGTACAAAAACCACACAAGCCTCAACTCAAGAGTGCTAATTTAAACGTACAAATACCCTGAATATATATACACAGTGATGTAGGTGAGGTATGAAATACTTGGATTTTATGGAACTTTCATAAGCACTTGCTCCAGTTAACACGACCATGAACCTTAACTCTCAAAATGTTACATTATTAAAAAACTTTAACAGAAATGTACACTAACCCGTACTGAAAACCGAAATATCTAAATGGAGTAAAATGATTTTACTGGTTTCTTAAATTTATAAAGCAAGAGTCATCTTGTCAATTTTGAGAATGACTTTTACAGAAATATTATGTCAGCTCATCCTACTCCAGTATAGCCCTTTTCTCACAATTCCTTGTCCCCTATTCCTCTTCCATCAGCATTTCCTCTGGTTTTAGGAACAGTTTTGGAGAAAGGGATGTTCACTACTATACTCATGGACTGCCAAATATTACTGACAGTTATAGCATGAAGGTGGCATCAAATATTTCACTCGATACATGACTGACTATTCTATCTGGAAAGCAGAGGTGTGGCACGGAACAGGACGCCAGCAAGCCAGGACCACTGGGACTCACACCAACCCGCAGTGGCTGCGCGTGAACATGCCTCAAGGTCCCAAGCACGCGGACCGGAGATGCTCGCACACGTTACCCATGGGGCCTTGAGCAGGCTGGTGTACGCTCGCACGCAAACACATACGTGCCCAGCAGCCATCTGAGCTCCACACACCTGAAAGTGTGTCCAGCTGCCCCCACTCCCCTCCTGCAAGGCCACCCTCCATGGCACTCCATGCACCACTCCACGGGCACAACTGCGGGGCTGCTTTCCAAGCACCACCACGGTGACAGGGATCCTCTTCCCAAGGACAGGCTCTCTGCAGGAAGAAGGGGCAGCTGCTTCAGTGCCTCCCTCAGGCTCTCCCAGCTCCCCCAGGAAGGCTCAGGCTCCTTTTTCTTCAGCCAACCCTCAGGCAGCCACAGGGACAAGGAGCTCAAGGCCGCAAGCTCTCACTTGCCTCCTCCTCCTGCTCAGGCCAAAAGAAACAACCCCCAGTGCAACGCCAGGATCCATCAGGCCTCTCCCACACACTCCTGCTGTCACCTGCAACAACAGCCCCAAGGAAGACGGGCCCTCTCCCTCACAGCTCGGACCACAAATGATCACACCTCTGCACAACCAGCCATGGGGGGACAGCGCACTGTAGGGCACAAAGGGAAGGGTCTCCCAAGACCACAAACTCAGGAGTTTTTATTGATGGCCACTAGACCATGCACTGGCAGACTGGCCTAACACCTTTGCCACCTGGGCATAGCCCCCTTCCTCAACCACTCTTGGCCGCACGATGGTCCCAGGGCAGACACTTGTGGGCCATGGAGTCCAGGCAGAGGGCCTTGAGAGGTCCCCAATGATGGTGACGCTCCATTGTCCTGGCCAGTCCACGCAGGAACTTGCTGAGTTGCAGCAGCTTTGCTGGTGGCGGCCCCATGGGCTCTGGCCCAGACCCCTGCGGAGGAGGGTCCAGCTCCAAGGGCTCGTCGCCACCCCTCGCACGGTGGCGTGCAGCCGCTCTCGCAGGCCTCGGTCTGTCCCAGGCGCTGTCCTGCTTGCGGTGCTCTCTGGCCACCCTGGCCCCCTGGGCTGGCCGTCCTGCACAGCCACCTTCTCAAAGCGCCTCCCAGAGCGGTGCCGCAGCTTCTGCCCCCTCGCACCCTGCTGGCTCCCAGTCTCCTTGGTGCCACAGGAGCTAGAAGCTCCGTGAGCCAGGCCCGGCTCCCAGGCGCCTCTGTTGTGTCACCCGGCCCCATGGGCAGCAAGGTCACTGGTGACAGCGGCAGCCACTGGGATGTGGGCCCAAGCACTGGGCAAAGGGGATCCCAGTACTGCGGCAGAGGGGATCATTTGGATGGATAATGGGGAGACAGACCATATGGCCTGAAAGACGCCCCCCTTGCCAAGGACCAGGGACTTCCCAAAGCCAGGGGCAGCCTCCAACAGCCTCCACACACACTCACTACTCCTTCTGTGGTGCTCGTCAGCCTGCCTGGCTCCGGGCTGCAGGTGCTGGGGTGCTGGTGCACAGCCGGCACTGCATTCCGTGTGCCAACTCCTCCACCCTGCCAGCTTCGTGTCGGCACGCTGCCCGCGGATGGCATCAGCCACAGCCCGCCCTGGAACGCCTTGATTCCAGGAGCAGATAACACTGGCCTAAGGCAGACACAGTAGCAGTGACAAACACATGGTTACAGTTTAGGAAAGCATTTTAACCTATTGCAGGCTTGAAGTCCATTCATATTTTATAACAGGTAAAATGCAGTGTGGGAGATGCAGACTGTATAGTATTTAGAGTGGAGTCTTGTTGACTTCAACCCATCCATCTTTTTTTTCTTTTATATAAAGGAGCAATGATTCCAGCACCTGATTTAAAACTTGCTTATTACATTATCAATATGATAACATATCAAGCTGTTAGCAGGTGAAAACTGATAGTTTCACTCATCACAAATACATTGAGGTAGTACAGCTCTGTACAACCTCAAAAATTATTCTGTTGGGGCATCTCAATGAGGCATCCTTAAAAGTTCAAGAAAAGCCTCCTTTCCTTACTGCCATAGGTTAGAGGCAGAATATAAGAGTAGCCACTAAGCTAAGAACAGTAAGGTGCACGCACCTTTACAGTAGTTTTAAGTTGGATAAGGAGAGCACTCCCCAGCTTTCCCCTTTTTGTCCAATTTGGTTCATACAGTGGAGAGGTTAGAGATGATGAACTAGATTTTCCTCAGATGAAACTAAACTGGAAAATGCATTACTGGAGCATATCTACCACATTCCAGTAACAAACAGGTACTCAGTACAAGATCATACTAAATCAGTCCAAAGTAAACCAGATATGTACAGCACAGATGTCAGATCCTTAACGTCAGCTCTTTCAAATCAATCTGCTCCTACTCAGCTACACTAGTTGGTAATGCCAACATAGCTCCAGACATACTGTTTACTCAGAGGTTTGAGATGTGAATAAGCCTATTTGTTTTTTAAAATATCGGTATATATTACAGAATGGATTGCTGAATCCTTTTAAGCACCAACATCCAATCAAATTGTTCTTTAAAGCCAAAGGATGGGCAGGGAACCATCAATGCTAGGGTCTCACAAATCTGAACGATTTGCAATTCATGTCTGTGAAACATGAGCTGTTGCAACTGCAAAGTATTTGCAGTTGACCTGATTTATTACACGTTTAAAATTTAAAACAGAATTTTCCAGAAAGGACAAAAAACACAAATGAAAAAAAAAGCACAGAGCATCAGCAGCAGCAACAACAAACCTTATAGCCTCTTCCACCGACTGGCCAACTATGTTTGAGGAGGGACCTGGCTGAGACAAGGGCGTCAGGCTGATCACCCATTTTACTGGCTTGTAGTACTCATCACTGGAACTCAGTAGGTAGAATAGTGTGGTCAGGAAAATGACCTGAAAAACAAATAGGAGCTTTAGATTAAGAGGCACTAAATACTCCTCAGAACTACATTGTGCACATATGTTTCATATCATTTAATTTCAATAAAAGGGACAAGGCATTATTCCACAAGCGTGGATTGACAGAAACATAGCCATAAGAGTAAGTTTCTGCCCTGTGACGTAAAAGATTTAACAGTTATATCTAAACAGTGTAACACTTTTAGATCTTTTCTGTTTCTTCATGAAGTTGCATCCAGATTTAATAACTTTGTTGTTTTAGTTTTACCAATACATTTAGCAGATCGGAACTTTATTGAACAGCAGCGCCTATTTTGAAAAAGACCTCAAAAATCCAATCATCTGAGCTGTCTGTGAGGAGTCATTATATAGCTAGACATAGAACAAATACAATCTCCACACCACAAACAAGTGATTTACAATATTTTTAAGCTGACATTACTGAATGAATACTCCTTGCACAAGATGATGAGTTTCAGTAGAAGTCGTAACAGTCTCACTGTTTCAGAGTCTAAAAACCAGAAAATACAATCATGTTACAGATCACTCTTTCACTTCTAGGGGCCTCAGCAAATCTTTGGCTGAGCATCTGTCACTGAAATGTATTCAGCCTTACATCTCAATACACCTCAATCAGGAAAATTCATTATGTTCCAATGGAAAAACATGGGCTTATATTTGTCCATCTGCAAGCTTTAATTCTTGAATCTTTCTTCATAAGATTAAAAAGAAACCTTTTCATTTCCTTATTTCCAGCACAGTGACATGCTGCTGTTGTCTGAATCTATTGGATAAACCAAGCCACTTGGCCTTCACAAGTCTCTAGCTTTCCAGTGTGCAGATACTCCTTCTTTGGCTTCTTCTCTGCATACGCTCTCAAAAACGAACATAACACTCTGTGCAATATTACGCTACCAGCCTCAACAATGCTACTCTTCTGTCATCTCTCTGTCTCTATTCTTTCCTACACAGTAAAATGCTATACTCATCCCCCATTCTTTAACTTGAAATTCACATTAAGCTGTTCTCCTACTGCGAAAGCGTTACAAGGAGTCACAGGATATTATAATTTGACATTAAGTTGCTTGCTCCCTCATCCAACAAGCAGAATAGTGTCAATTGTATATTCAGTAGCAGAAAAAGATATTTCTTACATAAACTATTTCGTAAAAAGCAATTCAAGAGCCCATGGGTTGACTCTGAGCAGTCAAGGATTATAAAATAGGGTATTTCCATTTTTAAGTACTTGACAAATTACTATTTCTTGATGTAGAATTTAAGCTATGCTTCCAAAACCTGGAACTTTCAATGCTCTAATTTGAGGGGAGGAAGTGACCAAATTCAAGATCTACCAGTAATATGTTAAGATTTGAATTCAGCATTTCCATGTATATCCTGAAACATTTGGTTTAATTGCTTGTGCACGGGTGTGGTAGACTTGGGAAATGTTTCTGTATCTGCTGTCCAGATGAAGTTGCTTTCTGCCCACTAGCTTCATTCTTGACAGGTGGTGTGGACATTTTTGTCCTTTTTTTTGCTGTGTGTGTTTTTTTTGATTGTTTTGTTTTTACAGGAGGCAGTAGGAAACAGTTCAACCTGAAATCTCCATTAAAAATTTGTTAATGAGAAAGAGGCTGAGGGAAAAAAAAAAAAACCAGAAAAAACAAACCACACACAGGGATCTATCCTAGGAACTACATCTAGGTTTTTTATTATATCTGCAGCATGAAAAAAAAAAGTATAAGGAAAAACTAAGATCCAGTGACTGAAAAGCAGTAATTTCTGCAGGGATTTGGTGCTACGCAGAACAAAATACGTAGGATTCAATTAGTTATGCTAAAAAGTACTTTAGACCCAGGCAAGTTACCTCTCCTAAATTCTCACATCAGTTAATGATTTCATTTACCTATTTACTTGCTTTATTAGATTTCATCTATGATATAAGATACCATGAGTTAAATCTTAGGATCTAAAGATCCTTCAGGCCAGAAGCTAGAGTTTCCCTAGAGCATGAAGATGAAAGACTGCCAGCTACTGAGTGCAGGAAGTTACACCAAGGTACATAATGACTCCAAAAAACAGTCTTGGAAGTTATACAATCTTAATGACTTTACATATCAGATCACTCTGGAGGATGTTTTCAACGAGGTTTGGTTTTCACTGTTACTACACAGGCAATGAGATTCCTTCAGTAAAATGGAGAGTGCAAACCTGTGGCATGCTACTTACCACTGAGAGAACAAAATTGAGAAGAGCTGTCCCACTATGGAAGACAATTGTCACTAGTGTTGTTATTGTGGTGAACAAGAGGCTCACATTCCGACTCATCACAATCCACAGAGACTCCAGGATCTAGAAGCAGAGAAAGATAAGACAAAAGTCAGGCACCACAGCACGTTACATAATTAAAACAAAACTGCTTGCAAAGCAGTTTCTCTATATATATTAGGCCTGAAACAAAGAAGAAATATCTCCCTTCATGCCCAAACATGTGCTTCCTCAAAGGCAAGTTTCTAGTTGCATTGTTACAAGTTTTGGGGTTTTCCCTCCCTAAACTCAGAATTATTTCATTATGCAAAATTTCAAAAACTAAGTGCGGTGGTGTTTGTCTATTGTGATTAGAATTGCCATCAACTGAGAGCAGATCTTGTCTTGGGAGAGGAAACTCATCTTTTGCAAACTGGAAATGCTGTCACACAGAAGTAATTTTGAAAGGCAGAAAAACCTAATAGATTTAAATCAAGAAGTATAATCTTTTAATTAATATGCTTTAAAAACATTTTATGCCTTTTTATGATTTTATTTTATGATGTCTACAGACAACTATAAAGGTTGTGATTTTGCACAGTGATATATCAAGCAGTTGTGGAAAATAAACCATGTAAGAGAACCTATTAATTTCTGGGGTGCTTATCAATTATACCGTGGTTTTGAGACATGATTTTAAACACTGAATACTCAGTACAGCCAAACTGATACAGAAGCAACAGTCTGGACAGGTCAGCACTTGAGGAGACACAAAGGAAATACAGGGAGGCACAGTTTGAAATATTTATTCTCTTTCCACTATTTCCTCCATTATTCTAGTCCTCTTAGATTACTATGGCATGCTTACTGTCACAGTTTCTGGGCACCATGTGGCAATGTTGTGACACAGCAAGCACCTGTGATGTAGTTCCTCCTCTATTCCTCTTGCCTGGGAGGAAACTGCATGTTGATTTCAAATGTTTTAAGTATTTTTATAACTGTGCCTCAAACTCATATACTCAACTTTGAGAAAGGATTAAGCAAGATTTTCACTATTAACTGAGAAAATGCTCACTAAAATAAGAAGTTTCAACTTCTTGGTCCACATTTTTTGGTCAAAAATGAACAGCGTTAAGAAAAATACTAGCCTAAAGTGCACCCACAGCAATATTGTGTTGCAGGCTAGATATAAATATCTTTCTTGTAAATTTTGTTTTACAACAGCAGCTCAAGTCAAAGGAGGACTGCATTATGGATTCTGCAGTTTTAAGAATTCTACGCTTAACACACAATTTTCAGAGAACTTCAATTGCTTCAGTTTGGATTGATTTCAACCCATTTTTCTTCTTCATGAAGTGAAAGGTTGAATACATTCAGGGATTCACAGTGTAAAAATATTAATTTCATTCTCCACAGAACATCATCAAAAAGAAATAAGCTGTTTTCCACCAAGTAAATAATAATTTGAAGAAAAAAGACTACGAGAGGTATATCCTTTTCACCACTTTGCGATCAATATTTTCTTCATCTACAGCTTTAACAAGTGGATTTTTAAAAAAAAATATTTAGATAAATGGCATTAACTTTGCATTAGGCATACAGTTTACTGAAAATAAGGCTGAAGAAAATGTGAAAAATATCAAAATTTCTAAGAAAAGACAGAGTAAGCACGAGAATTTCCTACTAATAACTCCAAGACTACAGAAAGTTAAATATTTTAAACCAACTTGCAGATCACCCAGAAAATCTTGGTTGGAAAGAAGTTTGGTAAACTAATATTAATGCAGATGCTAAAATCAGAAGAGCTTCCTCATCACAATTGATTCTGTTTACTTGTATAACTATAACTAGATTTACAATAATTGCTTAAGTAATTTAAGTAACACTAACACTTCCCATAATTTTCCATGTATTTGAGCATTATTTAAAAAGAGGAAATTGGAATCAGTTAAAATAAAACTATTTTGTTATTAAAGGTATATGATACATACTGAAAGAAATGTCTCGATATTATCATGAACAAATGATGCAACATCTTGCCAGTCCAGAATATCACCAAGCCAGCTGTTCTGACGGTTTATGTGCCATTTGTGTCCTTTATGTCTTCCAGAATGTGTTACGTTCTTAAAAAAAGAATAAAAGGTATCAAACTTTTGAGCAATATACAGAATGACAAAAATCAAAGACATTTTCAAGAATACCTCAAAGCATACCAAAATGTTATTTGTCCCCTTTAAAAAAGCAAAAGCTAAGGT
>JAUBNY010000002.1:2958922-2996359 GCA_032275445.1 Crypturellus soui
ATCAAAGACATTTTCAAGAATACCTCAAAGCATACCAAAATGTTATTTGTCCCCTTTAAAAAAGCAAAAGCTAAGGTCACAGGGGGAGTAGGCCCCAGGGTAATCAGGGGGAGGAGGCCAGAGGGAAGTATGGCCAAAGGGTGATCAGGGGGAGGAGGCCCAAGGGTAACCAGGGAGAGCAGGATTGAGGGTAAAAAAGGCGGAGTAGGATCGAGGGGGAGTAAGACTGAGGCTAAACAAGGGGAGCAGGACCAAGGGTAAACAGAAGGAGTAGGTGGAGGGTAAGCAGGGGGAGTAGGACACGGAGTAAACAGAGGGAGCAGGACTAAGAATAAACAGTTGGAGTAGGATCAAGAGTAAGAAGGAGGAGTAGGACCAAGAGTAAACAAAGGGAGTGGGACCGAGGATTAGGAAGGGGAGCAGGACCCAGAGTAAATGCGCGAGTAGGCCTGAGGATAAACAGGAGGAGTAGGACGGAACGTAAACACGGGAGTAGGACCAAAAGTAAACAGAGGGAGTAGGACTGAGGGTAAACGTGGAAGTAGGACTGAGGGTAAACAAGGGGAGTAGGATCGAGGGTAAACAGGGTAAGTCCAAGAGTAAATAAATGGAGTAAGACTGAGGGATAAATAGGGCGAGTTGGACCAAAGGTAAAAAGGGGGAGTAGGACCAAGGGTAAATGTGGGAGTAGGACTGAGGGTAAACGTGGGAGTAGGATTGAGTGTAAAGAGAGGAAGTAGTCCTGATTGAAAGGGAGGTTAAAAAGGCAGGTTAGGAATGATAAAATTATCAGAATCTCATAGATTATTTAAAGTCTTAAAGTTTACAAAGAAATGCTCTTAATTTGCTTTACATTTCCCCAAAACCTTTTCAATATTTTTCTGAAATATTATTGAAAGGAGGTAGAATTATTGTGAGGTATCCAATCGGAAGGTAAACATGGTCCTTTTTTAGGACATCTCCTGCGGTATTTGAGAGCTGTTGCTGTCCGTACTTTGTAGCAAGTTCATTTCTCTCACTACAATCCAGATGTCTGTCCTCAAGGTCTGTCTAAACATGGTTTTTGCTGCGTGGTTTTAATATGTGCGAGCAGGGTCCCACTCTGGTGCCTTCACCTCTCTTTATTCTCTCTTGTTCTCCTCCCACTGATTTTCAGTGTATTTTTCTCAATTCTGCTCTCATTCCATCAGTTTGGCTCAGAAAGGAAACAAAGCATGTCGGCCCAATACAAAATACTGTTGTTTGCTTTTTCTTGTTTTAATTACATTTGTATTGTTTTAAGTCTTAAGCAGTAATTTGACACGTAGAAGGCACACAAAGTCAAACTGTAAGTGATCTTGCCACGTATTTCCCCGAGTCTCTACTGAGCAGGAGTAGGGTGAGGGTAAAGTGATCTGAAGATCTTCCAAACCCGTCTGAAGATCTTCCAAACCCGCCTGGATGCGACTCTGTGCCACGTGTTCTACGTGTCCCTGCCTGAGCAGGCGGGTTGGACTGGATGATCTCTAGAGGTCCCTTCCACCCTCAACCGTTCTGTGATTCTGTCATATAGTTGGCTTTGTATATTGTACTACTGATTAATCTCTGTTTCAGCTCTGTTACAGCTTCACTGAGATGGTTGTAATCATCTTGCTCCTTATGACAGGACACAGGAAAAGATTTCAGCTACTGCCTACATAATTTACTTTTAGCAACTTTTACCTTTTTCCAACACAATCCACAACAGAAAACACAAGCAGCAAGTCAAAACAGCTAGTTCTCATGACTAGTGTCTCTCCATTGATGAAATTCTGCCACATAAAAGCCACTTCCCAACCAAACTCAGTGGTAATTAATCTCTTACACCATATTTAGGACTTCTCAAAATATATATCTGCTCTCTACTGATCTGCTCAGTGTTAGTGTAACACTTTGTTAGCAATTCCTCTGATTTTCAGTTCTGTTCTATAGCTTTCAAGGAATCAAATGAACTTCGTTCTTTCAGCCACCTGCTCAACTAGATTAGAGCAATGCTATCCAGGCCTAAAAAAATGAGGTTTATCTATTATGTTTATACAACAAAAATAGTTTGGAGCTTGAAAACCATACTGGTAGTTAATTAAGACAAGGTAGAGATGTTCTGTTCACTGAAATAACATCCAACATAATAGTTTTCAGATACTCTCAAAGTCCACACAAAGTTCTGGTAATACTACAGGAGATAGCCAGCTGGCAAGCACCTACATATGACATTTCAAAATGGGTGTAGGGTGAGACAGAAGGGAACTCCAGAGCAGTTACCTTCAGCCAGCAGATGAGCAGTTGCACCCTAGCATGCTAATGGCAAAGCAAGATCCCCAGCGTGTATAGAGCAGCCCCAGGAGCACAGTACAACCAATGCCTTGTACCTGCAGCTCTTTCTGCCCCAATACTGTTACCCTGTCCTGTTGCTGTTATTCTAACCAAAGAGCACCTACAGAGCAGAAGCCTCAGCTTCTACTCTACAGGAAAACTACTCAGGAAAACAACTACTACAGGAAAAAAAATATAATAAAAAGTGCTGCCTTTAGCATATGCATAATCTGTGCTCCATGCTGCACCAGCAATGTCCTCGAGCCCATATGAAGCAACAGAATGTCCTGCTGACCCAATACGTGCCATTGTGCATCTGATAAACAGCCTATGTTAGTACAGGTTTGTCGGGATAGCTGTACAGCGGGACTTTTCTGGATCAGGCATTGAACAGCAAATAGTCTCGAGAACTCAAGGCCAGAAAAGCGTACTGTATATGCAGCTTTAATTCCTCCTCGGCACTCCCATATTCCTCAGGAGCACTCTAACACTGACCTACGGTGTTTAACAACTCTTCTCTTGGCTTTCCTCTTTCTCCACTTCATTTTTTGTTAGTGGAAAATGGCATAGTTTTGAAGCTATTCAAAGAACTACTTTAGCTCTTGACCCCCTTTATGCTTGCTTGCTGCCATAAACAACCAATAGACTGGCTTAAATAGAGTTAAATTTCAATGCTGAGATTTTTGCTTCAGTATCCCTTGACTTATCAAACAGTCTTGCCCTTTAGCTGCCGTAGTTTGCTACTTGCCCTCTTCACTGTCCTGTTATTCAGTAACAAAGTCTACTGCCACTATCTTTATTAAAGGATCTTTTTGACTGTTGAAAACAAAAATTCAGTGAAAGATAAATGTCTGACTTGTCACTTCGGGCTACTGCACTTTCCAAATCACATGTTCTTCTAGAATATCAGCTTGCCAGGAAAAAAAAAATCTTTGCCAATGCTACCCTGAAACTCTTACTTGTTCCAATATGAAGAACTCCTTGGAACATCAGAAATACTTTTGTATAGGAGGTGGAAATTTATCTCATCTGTAAGGTCATAAAACTATTGTGCAAAACAGAATCTAGACCTTGAGAAAGAAGATGTTTGCTAGTCTAGTCTAGTCTGAATGATAAGGAACACGGAGGCGGCTGCTCAGCCAGGTTCACAGCCAACCTCCTCCAAAAGCGGTTGAAGGTGGCTGCTCGACCGAAGTTGTAGCCAACTCGAGAGGGGGAGAGACTCCTAACATCGAGACCTACGTGGTCTCTGCGGGGACGCTCGCTGAGGTAGGAACCTGTCAGCAACCCAGCCAGCTCGAGACTGCCAGCTCGAGATGATGTTCAGTCTCAGTATCCTGACACCAAGTATTATCTTGTGAGTAATAATTATCCATACTTTGCTTCTTTTATGTGTTTCCACATGAATAAATGCTTGATGTAGCCACCTCATTTTGTGTGATTATTGCCAAATACTGAGCCTATCCATAACATAATTGGTGACAAGAATGGGATTCAGTAACTGAAACAGTGGAACTCACTAGTGAAGCGCGCAGTTGGTGAGTTTGTGCCACTGCATAGAAATTGTTTTTGTGCTATTGAAACAGTGGAACTCACTAGTGGAGTGCACAGCTAGGTGAGGTTGTGGCACTGGATAGAAATCGTGTTTGTGCTATTTGTGGCTGTGGTCTGTACACAACAATCACAAGGATTCACTGTTCTCAGTGCCGTGCCTTGATGGCATTTATAATTGGGATTGTTGGCAAAGGCGTGTTGATAGGAGTAGTAGCTGCCCTTGTGAGCCGATGTGCGGCAATTGTTTTTCGGGAGAACTGCAGACAGCATTGGTGACCATTGGGAACCCAGAAAAGCACAGGGTGAAGTAAACCCTGTTTGGGGGACCAGCCTGTCAAGGAAAACCTTGTGAATCTATCTATGCAAATAGCCAACTGGCCCCGATGGACATTCTGGGTCATGATTGCCCAAATGCATGAATACATTCTCGGAATTGATATATTGCGTGGTCAGTCATTGGACATTGATGGAACATCATGGAATTTTGGGACTATGTGGTGGATGGCACGGGTGCTACAAGTAGGGCAGCTTGCACAAGAGGCCTATATATACCTGTGGCCACTCAGATTGTAAATCTAAAACAATACCGAATTCCCAGGGGCGATGAAGCAATATAGGCTCCGGTGGCTGATTTATTGGCAAGAGGGGTAATTCGATATGTCCATTCACACTTTATCTCACCCATCCAGCCCATCAAGAAGCTGGATGGTAGTTGGCAGATGACGGTAGACAAATGAGCAGATGAGGTGAACAAAGCCACCCCTCCAATTACCGCAGTGGTCCTGGAAGTGGATATGCTACTTCAGAAGATTCAAAGGCATAGCGGGACCTGGTACACTGCTATTGAACTAGCTAACACATTTTTTACCGTGCCAATACCTCAAGGAGCACAGGATCAGTTTGCTTTCACATGGAACAGAAACCAATACACATTTATCCCATTGCCACAGGGATATAAGCATATATGATCTACTGCCATCAAGCTATCCACTAACTGCTAGAGTGTCGCAGCACCCTAGCAGCATCTTGGAGCTGCTAGGGTGCTGTGACCAGGGAAGGTCCAGATGATCCAGTCAGAGTGCTCAGCAATAGAGAGGTGACCAAAGAGTCAATGCCCCTTACCCTGATGAAAGGGATACCCCATGTGAACCGTGCGGTAGTCACCGTGACTGTAGCATATGAATCCGGAGCGAACTTTAGTATCTTCCCTGATAGGGAAATGTTGCTATACACAGAGAATACTTGAATGGGACCCAGGGGGGGATCTGCTGGCTACGCCCAGATGCTCGCATTCATATTGCCCCTAATGTGGAGGTTTTGCGGCTCATTTATCTCACTCTGCAGAGGGCCATCCGACAGCTGCTCTTGCTAAACCCCACTCAAAGTATAGAGAAGAACTGAAACTGGACATCAAAAACATATCCGGTCAAAAAGCCAAGCCAGCGCTTAGACCACTGGCAACCATTGTTCATGTGTACCAAGTTGCACCAGCCAAAAGGCCTTTCCAGGGATTTCCTGCGGGAAGAATGTGGTATATTCCACCAGACACTCACATGCCCATGAAGGCTGAAATAGCTGCTGATGATTTCCAGGCGGTAACCATTGCCATAGACAGAGATCCGGAGTGGAAGGGGGTCCCTATGGATCACCTTAGGCAGCTTTGAGACAGTGG
The DNA here is from genome assembly GCA_032275445.1 of Crypturellus soui. Taxonomy (NCBI): domain Eukaryota; kingdom Metazoa; phylum Chordata; class Aves; order Tinamiformes; family Tinamidae; genus Crypturellus; species Crypturellus soui. Next base: position 2,964,480 of record JAUBNY010000002.1, read on the forward strand.
GGTCCCTGGGAGAGGCAGTGGAGGCCGAGAACCAAAATAATCCCCGAGATGTCAAAAGCAGGATTTCTCAAAAAGAAATGTTTAGCACTTTATTAAGAGATCAGGTGTCTCATGATAAGATCGATGGCATTTCTGTCCCGATTTATAGAAGATATATAAGTAGAGAGGGCTGAATAAGCCCAACAAAAAAGTGCAGAATTCTAAAGCAGGAAAGCCAGGAACAGCTTGGACTGTGGCATCCCCCCGCCCTCCCCGCCAAATGGATCAGATGTTCCAGGGCAGAAGGAGGATTGGAGAGAGACTAGGTACATAGTTCAGCATAGGAAACAAGAATGAAGCGACAGCCAAGCTTCAGTGCAAGGGGCACGGAAGGACCAGCGACCCCTTTTGAAATCCTCAGGTGTGCTGCAAGCACTGGGAATTGAACAAACTAATGTATCCCTCCCCTCGCTCTTAGGGGAGGGCGAGGGGAGGGTCCAGATGTGGGTGCAGAGTGCTGTTGCAGGTATACTGAGAGATGGAGACAACGGAGTCCTCCCCTCCATACTTTGCTTCTTTTATGTGTTTTCATCTGAATAAATGCTTGATGTGGCCGCCTTGTTTTGCATGATTATTGCCAAATCCCGAGCCCACCCGTAACTTTACAAGTGGACCATATAAATAAAATTGTTAAAAGTGGTAGTGTATGTAGTATAGAGAAATAATTCAAGAGCATGGGTTTGGGCTTTTGACATTGTTGCTACACATGGTTAATGAATTGCTTACTTTTTCCTTTAAAAGGTAAAGAGCCCTGACTGCGTGAAAACAATTCAACCACTATGAACGTTAGGATTCACTGTGCAGAACTCATTATGGTATGGTAGTCCTATTTGCAAGAGAGCTGTAACAGGATAATTTCTTGGTTTTGGATTAATGTATCATTCCGAAGTTGTACAAATCGTGCAGAATACCAGCTTCCTTTTCTTAGCCTTTTAAGAGGACAGAAATTCAATAGAAAGTCTTTACTATGAAATACCAAACAAGTGAACAAAATATAAATTGAATGGTTATCTCAAGACACAGACTGCTTAGTAGTGAAGATAACTGTACTCAAAGTGGAACTGTATAATGACCTATTTTACACATTCGAAGTTTTGACCAATTTGGGATTATTATGATTTTTACTTGGTATGCCACATTTTTTGCTAATCTGCTTCTCAGAAGCACTTATTTATCATAAGTGTCTCAAGTCAGTAAATGATAGTTACTGTATGTACTGTTTAAGTTACTCACCTTCACAAACCAAGAATGATAAAGCCTGTCCCAGAGCTCTAGCACTTGTTTTTCAATCACAGCAGTGTTGTTCACTTTTTCTCCTAAAATCTTATGGAGCTACAATACATAGAAATCTTTTATTACACAGTATTCAAAGATGAACTCAAAGCCAGATGATTCACATAAGTCCTTAAAGACTTGGCTTAAAACAAAATTAAGAACAATCCCATGTATCAGCAGGCAACATATATTTCAGATGTTATGGTTCACAATTTACAGATTTTACTTTCAATAATCTACAATATATGGTCCACAGAAAAATAGAAAAGTGGTAGAAGGAAAAAGGTAACAACTAAACCATATGAACAACTAAAACAGTATTAAAAAAATTACTCTGCTCTCTTTTTCCACTGACTGTCTCATTAAAATAACAGATTTTTTAGATCTTAAAAATAAGCAGAAAGACTATTGAAATAATTCCCAAATCTTCCCTTCCTTGGGAATAGACAGATGGACTAGAGACTGGAAAGAATAGATCTGTTGGCAAAACATTTAACCACACAAAAACCAGAGATACATCACATGGTAACAAAATAGAGAAAGTAAAATACTAACACAAATGAGTTTTATTTTTCACTCTTACCTTATGTGTAATCCATTCTCGGCCATATTGATATACATTATTAGCAGCTGAATTGAGGGCCTTCTGAATAACCTGGGCTTCTGGGAGCCAGCTGTTTTTTTTTTTTTTTTTTTTTTTTTTTATAGAATGAAAACAAATTTATCTGCTATCTATTTTAACTTTTTTGTTATGCCTAAAACACACTGCAAATTAACATTTTGAAACAACCCACATGGTTATGGTTAAGTGTAGATAAGCATACAACAACTAAAATATTTCTTTCTGCTTGTAAAAAGCGGACTTTTTAAACACAGTACAACTGAAATGTCATTACATTAACAATGCACTTCACTAAGGCTTCTGAAACCTGAAAATTGTTATCTTAAACTCAGCTTTTTCCATAAAGAGATCTTGGTCCTCTACCTGTATAGATGTGCTGTTCACAGAGTCTCAAACCTTTTCCTGCTGTCTAGTTTTTTGGAAAATACTACATGAAGCACTCTTGATTCAGCGAGACATGCTGCAACAATGCAGCCCTTCATAAATAAGAAATTACCTGGGAGCCAAAACTGCTGCCATCATTCATCTGATGGAACAATAAGAGGTAAACATTTCTGTCATATAACTCTGCACGTGCTTTACATCATAATTTCAATATCTTTCAGTCACTTGTCAAATCCACCAAGCTTTGGCTTACGCTATGTTTGGAGTCAAGGCGGGTACTCTCCTTTAGAAATAAATATTTTGGATACTTCACGTCTAAAGGCAAACACTTAGGTTCTGCTAATTTGAAGGCAAATGCTTTAACTAGCATTCTGCTAATTATTTGAGCAGTTGTCTAATATTTCTGTTGTGTGCATAAGCTTCTCTAAGAGTGAAACTTCCATTTTCATTATTATTTAGTTCCATCTGACAGCAAAATACCTGAACCACAGAAGAGATGCCACAAAGCATTAAACAAATAAAATCAATAGAAGAGAAAACATTTAATGTGATTACTTAAGCACTGTTAAAGTACATCTTGTTCTGGCAGTTAACTGTATCATTTTAGGCCTATTTTTGAAAACCTCCCCTGCTCTTATATTTAAAGATGCACTTTCTTTCAATCTTATTAGATCATTACTTTTGTTTAAAAAGTACCCTTGACAATTCTTGTCCAAGATATTGTATGTTTTTCAGGAAAGTGCATGTACCCCACCTTCACTCACTGCCTACTTAGCTGTAGAAGAAAAGCCAACCTGAACATCCCTCCTCCCAAATCACACCCTTGCAGTCTCATCTCTTCCCCTCTGCTATTCATGTGGTCAGTTCTTTGCCCACCAGGACGCCCTCAGGAATTTTCCACGTTCATTTATTTCTCTCATCTATTAATGCCTTACTGTTTGTTTTCATCTATCATACATGCTGCTCTACAAACTTCTCACTGTCTACATGATCCATGAATAGCCTTTCCCAAATGATTCGCACAAAATGACCCATCCCACCATTCTTTTCACATTTAACTCTTTTCTAGCCCCCTTCAAAAATCATTTTCTTCAACTACTACTGTTCCCTCCAAGACACTCTGCAGGCAGCTCTTTACATTTTAACAGTCCTGAGATGAAACACATGACACATTCCTAAAGCAATGCAAAAACACTGCTGCTGCCTCAGAGTTCAGCTTTTACACCTGCCTCTAACAGTCACCCTCATTTTTGTTCACGTGTAATACTTTTTAAATTGAAAACTATGCACAAGAGCACCCATGAACCTGTTTGTTCACCCTGTAACACACATTAAACTTCAGCATTCTTACTTTGCCCATTCTGGGTGACTGGCTACTGTCTCATTGATCAAGCTGCTAGTGACTTGAATCATGTGAACACTCTCTTGATGTACCTAGGTTGAACAGAAAGGAGAAATGTTATGTAATGGCAACTAGAACATCTCCTACATTCAAAAAGAGCTCCATTTTGGGCTGGGGAGCCGGCTGCAAAACCTTAAGGAATAACTCTTAAACACCGATAACCCCCTATGACAAATGAAGTGCCATTAGCTTGGAAAAGCAGTTGATACAACCATCAGCCTCCTGGTAGTTTTGATCATACACCATGTCACAAGCAATAATAAATGGTAATTTATAGCTTATCTGTGGAAAAGATTCTAACAATACAGTTGTGCTATCAGGACAAGTCCTATATTTTTAAGTTTCAAATATATTTTGAGCCACAGATGAAAAAACATGGAAATTAATGATTGCTCAGCTCTAACATGATCAATCATGCTACAAACTGCCTTACCAAACCAGTTCCTCAATGAGAGGGATAAAAGGTGATGGACAAATATCTTAATATTCCCTCGGTAGATACAAGGAAGCTTTAGGTAGGAACATTTATATGTCTTATAAGGTTTCATTTTTAAGAACCCAACATTCTTTAAGCCTACAATTTGGAGAAAGGAGGCTGATATCAGAGCCCATCTGGTTTTTGTTCTGTAACTGCACTAGAGCAAAACACTCAGTCGCCATCAACTGTTGCAAGTTGGAACACAGTTCTAAAATAATAAATAAAGCATGACATGAGCGTCCTCTTCTGGTGAAGAAGAAAACCCCCAATTGCAAACCCACAAATACCAAATACAAAGTCTAGTCATGAATATGAAAATATTTAAACTTTAAACATGATACGCATGAGGTTCTTATGGGCAATTACACAAAACACACACACACACCTCAAGCATTACGCATATATGTTGCTGATGCAAGCTAAATTAAAAAGAAAAAAAATAAGTAAAGAGAAATAAGACAAATTATAAATCTATTATTATAACATGTATGTTCACTATACTACTAGAATAAATGTCTTCCCTATTTCCCAATGTCTATATATTTGTTTTTTCATATACATATTTATACACACACACACACACACAGATAAACACAAAGAATGAGAATGAGCACTTGGGGTAACAAGATCAACTGCAGAGCATTCACTTGCTACACAGTTCAAGATGCTCCTTAATCAGACAATTTTACTCAAGTGTCAGTAACTTTCATTCAACTTTTAAAGTGAGTTCTATATTTACATTACCTTTGCAGTAAGCAGCAGGGCTAGCAGAAGGGTTCCTATGACTAGCAAAAATATTATGAAAATGCTAATTATTTTATCTAGCATTTTCTCCAACCATATGAGCATCTGTGCAGAGAAAAGAAAAAAAAAAAAGTCACAGCATATAAATCAACCTTTAACAAAATCAATACTATGTGCTATTTGACAGTACTATTATCCTTATTTATAACCCAACTGCAAAAACCAGACTCTAATTAAACAGCATTTATGCCCAAGCTTCAAGATGAACAATTAACAGGCGATGTTAGCAGGATGAAGGTCATGGTATGACATGTGATTTTGCAAACAACATTTACACGTTACCACAAGACATGGCAAGCTCTCTGCAAAGCAAGCAAGAATTCAACTTTTACTGAAGAAATCTAAAAAGGCTAGCACTCATGTTAAGCACAAACCCAGATTTTTTGTCATTGTTTTTTTTCCTTAAGCAGCTTTAAAACTTACAAATACTACCTGCACCAAACTGCAAAATCATCCAGGTGCACTGTGAATTATAGACACAACCTTCAAACTTGAGTAGCTGTAGCCATCTAAATCACTAACGATGCATTTCTGCAGGTCACAAGTTTTAAAGCTGCTCATCACTTTCCAACTCAAAGGGAACTGTTTTCTATGCTGCTAAACATCAGGCCACTTACTCAGCACTGAATATTTCTATCTACTTTCACCTGTGAGAAGTTTCTCACTATTACATGTGAATCAGCTAAAGCTGTTGATGCAAGAAACAAGCACACGGGCTGTCTGTTGTCTATGGAAGGGCCTGCTCTCTACATGTCCACAAACTTCAGTGGTATCACTTAAGATTAGAGAAGTAAGGCTGATGCTATGCAAAACACTAAAACTGCTTGGCCACATGACTGTGCAGAGAGCTCTCCAGCACAGAACAAGCGGAGCTTTGTCTCGTACACAAATTCTCTGTTTACATAGAGAACTGTGAAAGCCCATGCAAGTATGAGCAAAAATATTTTTCTAGCAGCTATGATTCAAAAACCAAAGCTATTTTTATTTCAGCTAGCATTACTGAATAAAAAAAATAACAGTAGCAGTTATAAAAATGTAAAAATCTAAAGGACAGCTAGGGTCAAAGTGTAGGAGAATAATTTTTTTCCAAATAAACATAGGTTATATATTCATATTTAGGGATTAGGTTCATCACTTTCTAGTTAGTGCTCTTACAAAACCACTACAGCAATTGCTAGTGCTATACATTAGTTCTTCCTTATTTGCCCTACCTCTAGGTGTAAAACTAGCCATGGAAACAACACTAGGACTCCTGTGTGATGATCAAATTGCTTAAAGCTGAAGTAGAATCTCTTATTGAAACAAATGCTGAGAGGTTTTTTTTTGTACTTATCACCCTACAACCTGAGCTTTTAATGCATACTACCATCCTCTCTCCTCTCAATTTTTACACCTAACTCCTTGTTTAAACTATCACTAGGATGATATTCCATATTTTAAAACCATTGTTCAGAACGGTGAAGAAAACTAGAATGGAAGAAAAAAAAGCAAAATCCTTTTAACAGAAGCAATGATGAGCCTGCAACTTTCTGTAAAAAAAAAAAAAAAAACACAACAAAATCTGAGCTATATTGTGACCTGTTAAAAAGAACTTCAGTGAACCCGCAAAATATTGTTTTCTTGGACATTAACATTTTTCACTACGGCTGAAATGTTTCAGCTAGAAATACCTTGCCGGTGCTAGAGAGAGATCAACTGTCTCTATCTGTTTATGAGCTTTCTAAAATATTCCAACTACTCTGTACTTGCAGCTGTTACCTCCTAAGTAAGAAGACTGAAAACAGAATTTGCTGTTCCCTTCCTAACTTAACATTCATCCAAGAATTAAGCAAGAGAAATAAGAAATATAAGACTTTTTTAAGAGGCCACAAAAAACTGAAAGACAGGGGAGGAAAATTTATGGCATGTGTTTCAAAATGAGGCTATTAAAAAAAAAAAAAAAGAGAGAGAGAGAGAGAGAGAGAGAGAGAGACTGCCCCGGTCACTTCTTAGTTAAGAAAAGCTGCAGTTTGAGGTTCAGAGAAAGCTCTAGAGTATCAGAGGAAATCCAAACCTATTCCTATATCCGCTACTGGGGATGAAAAAACTTGCTATTAAGTCTTAAATATAGCTCCTGAAACAGCATCACTGAACCCAGGAAACTGCAAGTGCTATCAGAGAGATCTCCCAAACTGCCACCCTCTCCGATGGTGTGAGGGCTCTCTCAGAGATGCAGTCTCAGTGCAATGCAAGGGGCCTACGCAGATGCTTCACACTCATAGCAGTTACTGGAGGATGATGAAGATCCAAAAGGTGAGGAATCGGGACTCTGAACGAGTATGAGGACCACTGAACTGGAGTACAACCAGCAGGGATCTTTTAGATGCTCTTTGCTGCGGGTCAAAGCACGGCTACAGCACCACTGAAGTAGGGCTGGGGCACAGGAAAAGCCCATAGTAGCTCTAGTGCAGTTAAGGACCAGCAGCGGTGACGTTGCATGAGCACAGGCAGCAGCCTTGGCCATGCAAGGCCACTTGCTGGTAATTCAGTTGGGCAGCTAGTAACAGAGTAAACCAGGGCCAAAGCCAACTCTGGTAGGCCTCCAGGCAGCGAGTGCACCCACAGCCCTCCCTCGTCCCAAATCCAGGTTACACTGCTCATATGGACAAACCTGAGGAGAGGGCTCACCTGCACTATGCGTTGCAGAAGTAAAAGCAGAAGCACAGCGTTCTTTTACAGCTATATTTATTCCCTCTCTTCCTATTTGTTTGCTAGTAAGCCCTTGTTCCTTCCTCTACACCTGCCTGCACTACGTCAGGCCAGCACTCATTTAGGCTAAACAAGCAGAGGTGCTAAGTCCTTGCATGTAAACTGTAGTGTAAAATCCCTGCGTGCTTGTACTTACCACTGACTCAGGTCCAGACTTGTCACCCCAGGCCTGCCAGACCTATTTACACCCTGTTCATGAATCCTGGGCACGCACACAAAAGCAAACGTACGCTGACTAAAAACAGTGCGCATCAGGCACAGATTGTCGAGTTGTAAACTCAGAACCAAGCTTCTAAACTAATTGTTAGTCAACATCAAGAAGCTGATGCTGCCACAACATCCAAAACAATGTGATGGTAAAGGCAAGCCAGGCTCCTAAGCTACAGAAGGTCACACTTGTACAACCAAATTGAAATGTTGCTGTGTAGTGATAGGACTGACCAGAAAAGAAAAGAAAAAAAATAAATAGAGAGAGAAAAAAAATCCTTAATTATAGTAGTTTTGAAAAGAAGGATATCAACTATGTTTTTTTTGTTTGGTTTTTTTGTGTTTTTTTTTTTTTTTTACATTTAGCTCAGGGTGGAAAATGTTTTTCAACTAAATTGAACTCTGTGCTTCTCTCAATAGCTTCCAGCATTCAACTTACATTGTCAGTATCAACACCTGTATTACCATGAGCTGTAATAAAAACCACAGTTCACACTTAGCTATTGAGAAATAACCTATCTAGGGAGATTCATCAAGTTATACAGTACCATACACTATTTATGAATGCCTATTTTAACATCCTTACCCTGCACAGCCAGACACTAGCAACTCAAGCATACTCTATATACAGCATTAACCCTAGAATAAAGTACACCATCACACCCATTTCATTCCTGATTGTGCATGACCAAAGACTACCTTTAATGTTTTTTCAGTATTTATTTTTTCCATGTATTTTTATACCTTTAGCTAATTGTTGAGGATATCATCTTATGAACATCATCTGACAAGAATAAGGAGAAGCCTTATTCCAAGACACATCACAGGGTTACACCGAAATGAGTCAGTTAAGAAACCAAGCGGAAAAAGAGCAGGAGCATCTACCAGAGCTCTGAGGCCGCTCACAGTGCCTTGTGCTGTCAACACCATTTAGAAATTATTTCTAAGGACTCTTGCCATGGACAACGTCATAAAGAACAAATCACACCAGCCCAACTGAACCTAACCTAATCTTTGGTCTACAGAAGCCCTGTTAAGCAGGTGATTATATACTCTTTCTTTTAAAGCAAGTAAGGGTAATGCAACTCTTGATTAAAGCTCTTAAAACAAGAGGATAAAAGCTAAGGTCTCTCAGTAGCAGCCACAACTAACCACCACTTCAAACTCAGCCATGCCTAGCTGTTGTATTTTCAGGTTCTCAGTGCATCATCCCAAATTTGTGCTAGTTTTCTCACAAGTTCTCTTTGGCCTTTTTCTGAAGGCATGAAAGTACCAAAAGCATCAAACTTCTAACTACATCCTGTGCTCTGAGGGACAATCCTCACCTTTCAATGTGCCTCCTAAGGTAGAATTCATATACACACACACACACTCTTATATATGCACACATATATACACCTCCCCTCTCAAGGACCTGAGCTAGTTTACAGAGTAATTTTTTGCTTTAGATTTTGATCTTCACTATGTTATTGCTACTTGTTCATCATATACAGAGTCTGCACTGTATGCAACATTATACAGCCTTTTAGGACCTCCTCCTGTGCAGCTAAGTAATATAAGGACTTTTAAGAAGTTATACCTACAGATTTTAGCCAAATAACGTAAAGTTCCAAACTAAAATAAAGCAATCAGCTTAGATTTCAAAGGGATTAAGGGGCAATTATTTTTTAATGCATCAGTACTAAGGAAAATGAGATCCACTTTAATGAACTTTCAAACATGCAAACAACAAATTCAGAAGGAAAAAAAAAAAAAAAACCACACACACATAGCTGAGACTGAGCCCTCACATGACTCTCAGAACACTGCAACTCACTTAAGCTGCACTAACAGGCACGCAACACTTTTACGAAGAGCTGGGGTTGCACAGGTTTACTAATAGTTTTTGCTCGTGTATCATCACACGAGCATTTCAAAGCCCAGAAGTCAAAATTAAACTTAAAACAACCAAATTACATTCACGGGCAACAGAACTATATAAATTTGCCCTCTTACTGAACAATAATTACTCTGAAATAAAAAACAAGCAACTCTACTCTCTTGTTCATGAAGAACGTTCCCCCTACATACTCTGTGAGCTTACTGATTAAATAGCGAAGATCAAACTCTCAAAAGTAATTTCAACTATTCAGCCTACTCATCACTTGGAACATTATTCTTCATCCCTCATCCAGAGCAGACCCCATCTACACACCCTAATTTAACCACTTAAAATAACTTTTTAGAGAGCCAGTGTTCTCCACTGCCTGCATGAAGCAAACAGAAATTAGCACTCGAGAAGGAAAGGCGAGGTCCTGCAGAAAGATTGTGTTCTACAGGCATCATCCTTCTTCAGCTCTGGGCTTCTCTACAACTGCTCATGCCCAACACACATCTCACTATCTCACTGAACGTTAAGAGCTCTTCAGAAAGATTTCAGTCCTGTGTGTGGCCAAACATGGGCTGCTCCCAAAATAAACAATTTCATTAACACCAATGGACTTAGATGAACCAGGCTGACAGGTTGATCGGGTTGAGTAAGCTCCGTGTACGTTGTATACATTTAAAAACCACACAACAGAACAAAATGCTTCAAATATGCCTGCTTTATAATACATGCTTTATTATTATTATTATTTTTACCCAGTCCTCAATTCCCTTACTTTCTTCCACTGTCTTTACATTGAGCATTTCTGTCACAATGGGCATTCTTGTTTCCCTCATGGTATACATAACACTTAAGAAATAGTTGGCACTACCAAAGCTAAAACATTAATTGCAGGCACTGAGGTTCCCAGCTTTACAATTGCACTGCAGGTCCTGACTCTTACCTCTTCCCTGGTAATTTAAGGAACAGAGCCTTTCCCCGAGCAGAGAACAGCTCTCTAGTCAGACAGAAGACCAGCTTGGTGTTAGGCATGCAAGTAAAGAACAGGTAAAAGATCAACCTTTATTAAATACAAGTGCTAGTAAATCTAACACTTGAAAAACTAATGCACTATTCTGTACAGAACATTCAATTTTGCACTTATTTTAGTGAAAGACAACTGTTCAGTTGAAGCTATATGACCTTCAGTAGCTTATGTCAAGAGCTGGAAGAGACAACTTGGGAGAGAAAGCTAAGAAGCAAGGCATGTTAAGGAGTGCTCATGCTGCAAAAAATCCCCGCAGAATCCATTAGTTGGAACCACAGTTTGTCCATTTATTTACCTTCTTATTAAGCCAGTGCCACAGCTTGTCAGTGGCAGGGGAAGATGGAAGAGGAGGGGAAGAGACAAGAACACAGTGGAAAATTATTGAAGAATGCAGTAATAGAAGGGAAAAAAACGCAATGAAACATAGGTAAAGTCATCCACAGAGTGAAAATGAAATTGTTCCAGACCCAAAGATAAATTACAATAGCAAGATTATATTAACTATTAACAGAAATCTAGATTTCACTATTAATACACACTTTTTGAAATGAAGTGATATAATAAATAACAACTTTAATATTAACAGAGATACCAGTGTGGCTCAGACGATTCTAGTTTAATTATACTGAGGTAGGATTTCACATTTCATAGCAGTATTTTTAAGAGTACTTTGAGAAGGGCACATTACTGAAATATCCAGACTTAATATGACATACTTGTTTATTGCTGCCATTCAGGCAGCTTTACTTACATTTCTAATGCCCTTATTATATTACCTTTAAACAAACAATGTTTTTGATATCCTATTCATATGACAACATTCACATTCAATGATATACTCTGAAAAGAGATACCAAATATATAATTAAGCCTGATAAATATGCACCAGCTGATTGCAAATAAAAGAGTTATGTTATGCCTAGGTTTCTATTAGCTGTCCAGATGGTTCTATGCACTTCTCAATGGAAAATTATTTCCTGTTATACTACAGTTATTTTCTTTACCAATTCTCATCCAAGCTACTCAACTACAGCCATTTGAAAGACGATTTTTTTTGTATGGTCATACTCTAATTTCAGCCTGTTCATCAGTTAGCAGTGTGACTACAACACCAAAAATAACAGTCATTAATATTTACCTGTTTAAGAGGTTAAGATCAATTAACTGAAGTTTGTTCTTCCTTAAGCTAATTACGTCTAAGGTTTTTACCAATGACTACAACTCATATTGGCTCCCACTGAACAAAACTCAAGAACTTGACAAGGTAACAAAAGGTCAGTATCAGAAGCAAGAAGCGAGTTTACACAGAAACATGAACATCAGGAAGTTGAAAATGAAACACATCTCACATACAGGTTTTCTATATGCTTGTGTGGCCACAGAAGAAACAGTAGTGAAAAGCAATGGCAAAGCTTCAAAAGCCACAAGTGACACTGTGTATTTGTTTCTATTTTTTTATGCCTTCTCCTAAGAAATAAGAGTGAAAAAAGGAAAAGTGACTTACATATTCAACAACATACCTTTGCCTTTCATCTGATTTTTGCATAAATTAGTATTAAAACTCACTTTACATTATGTTTATTTTGCAAAATAAAGTAGATCTCATGCCTATTTCTCCACTCAGTAGCTATAACAAGATTAAGAGTTGCAATTCTAGCCTGGGCTACCAATAAAGCTGTGAAAGGAAGTTATTTTGGTGTTATGTAATTTCAGCATCTTGGAATTAAGTGAGGGCAAACAGCACTATAGCACAATAGGAAACAGCACTACATATCAAAAAATAAAATTAAGGTGATTAAGGTGATTCTATAAAATGATCAATCTACATTTAAAAAATAGGCTATGGCTTAATGCAAATGTTTAGGTCACAAATAACACTACCACCACTTTTCCAGTATCTTGAAAGTTGGACTATATTTAGGAAACTACTTATACAAGACTTTATACGTCTATGGCAGTATTCCCTAGAATAACAAATGCGCCAGTACAGATTCTGTTCATTTTCCATGGATTCTTTAATTATACACTAATCTTGGCAAACCTAAATTTTACCCAGTTCTCCATATATAAAATTCTAGTATTTAGAAGGAAGATAAATATCTAATCTGCTCAAGTCTACCATCTAGCTTGGAATGACAAACACAAACCTAATTAATTAAAAACTAGTGCCTAGATTCATACTTCTGGCTATGCTCTTGACCTACTGAGCAAACTCTAATCAAAGACTAAGGTCCCTACGTTAAAAGATGACAAAAACCCATCAAAAAGGACGAGTAAAACAAGTTATTAGTTTTGGAGTGTTGGTAAGAATATGCATAATACTAGGTTTTACACTACTACTTAAGTGAAAGAAGGAACCCTTTCCCAACATTTTCATTCAAGAAGTCTCCCCTTTCCGAATTGCTCTGCCTGTAAGCTCCAGGGGTCAACAGCACAGTCGAGGATGGGTGAATATGATGACAGTCCTGTATTTACAGTCCATATTTAAACCAGGTCTGCACATAGGGGCCAACCTGAAACATTGTTTTACAGAAAATAAGAAAGCACATGTTGCTTTCACTCCTCTTGTCCAGAATTCCTCTTTAGTTAGTTGGTATTTGTTCTCATTACCAAGGAGACAACCAGAAGCTGATGACTATGGGAAAGATGAACAGAAGTTTTTTTTTATTGCTTTTATAGAAGAGATGTTCTGTAAATCTCAAACACTTGCATGCAAGTACATTTTTAATAGTTTCAAGTTTATAGTTTCATAGTTTAAGTCCACAGTTTCTGACCACCCACATTAGCATCTTCCCCCCGCCAAAAAAAAAAAAAAAAAACCACCCTCCTCCCACACTGCTCTTGGGAAAGAAAAGCACCACAATGCAAGTATCCCTCCCTTCCCCATAACCTGGGACCCTGGGCTATGGTGACTCCTTGTGTGACTGGAAGTCCCCTGTACTTTCAGGGTGTAGAGATGCCAGCTCTCAACTGCTTGCAAGTCTGAGGAGCCCCTGTATACTAAGGGTGAAGTAACACCATAGCAATTTTTACATTTTGTTTTATTTTATTTCTGTTTCTTTTTCTGGGACAAGCAGTGTACTCCATTTAGCTGTGCTAACTCCTTATTTCTGTTCCCCAGCTGATCAGCCGATTCCTGTAACAATCACGCCAGCTAACGGTGGATGTTGTTATGGCAAAGATCTTACAGTGGAGAATAACATCAACTAATTAAGGCCCTCTGGATTATTTTGCTCTCTCCTTTAACAACAAATAGAGTGACACTGCCCTCAAATACCTTAAAGCTGACTGGTGCACAAAAGGAAAAAACTTCAACTTCTTCAATGAAAAAGGACTCAGTGGGCTTGGGAAAGATATGTGAAGATACTACACTTCACAACTCAAACTCTTACAATATCATGTCTAAAGATTCTTCTTACTCTCTATATGAAACCTGTTAACAGAAAGCTTTTATCTGCTGTAAGTTCCTCTGACATGTTAGTCTTCTCCACTGTCTTTAGATGATCCCTTCAAATTATTTAAATTTATACATTCAGAAGCTTTTCCTTTTTCAAATTCCACCACAAGGAATTGTGCAAAACTGTCACTTACTTCCTAGTGACATTTTAATGCTTTTTGAGCCCCCTCTCTTCCTTTTTTTTTTTTTTTTTTTTTTTTTTTTTGACATCCATTTATTCTTTATAAGATCTGTTCTTCATATCTTCCTTTTCCTGGAATTCAGAACTGTAACTTGCACACAGATTTAACCAAGTGCTAATGCTCTAACAAATACAGAGTTCAGGATCTAAGTTATGGAAACTCCAAGCTAACAGTTTTTTTTTGCAAAGTGAAGAATACTTCAACACTGCAATTACAATACCTTTTGTACACAGGCAAAACTATTATAGATAAAATAATCAGGTTAAGTGAAAATTAACAGGGCTTCATAATTGTTTATAAAGTATGGGTATAATACAAGTGGTGGGAATCAAGGGAAGAGCAAACAAGGCCTTTTTCTATAGCACTTCTCAAATATCTTACCTCACATTTCTTTTTAGACATGGAAGCTAGAAGATGCCTTCTGTACTACTAAGCCATCGTGTTCAACAACTATTTCCATACAGTCTACGCAAATACGGTTGAACTAGCTCAAGCCCTACTCGCAGAATGAAACAGATGGCTTTTTATTAAGTTTACACAATGGAAGTGGGAACATTTCTCCCTTCATATTCCAGATGATTAAGTTTAACTTCAATATCTTTGTAATCAGATAAGGTAGCTGAACTATACAAAAGTTTCCCACAACCAGATAAGGAAACTTCTGAAGCCAACTTAATTTTTTAAAAGTGACTTGTCAAGCTTTGCACATAATTACACAGCACAGTTTAAATGTTTACTTCAGTGTGAATACCAACAAAAGAGAGATGGTGTAAAAATACACCATAAGACAGATACTTTTACATGAGGGACATGTCCATTAGTGACAGACTTATTTTAGAGTAAAAGCATTTCAAAACACAGCTAACAAAAAATAAAACTTTCAGGTTGCTTAAGAAAATAAGTAGAAATACCTTACTGTCAAGTTTTAGCATGACTCTCCCAAGTCCTCTAATAGGTCGTGGGGCAAGAGCTTCCTGACGCTCTATCACAAACTTTTCCACGAGTTGCCACCAACTACTGCAACGGTTTGCCATGAAGTTCAAAACTCCAAAATGGACCACAAGTTTCTTAAGTGCCCAAACTATAAAGAAAAGAAACAAAAAGACAGAAAGAAACAAAGTACTGGAGATTTCAGCTTAAGTATAACAGCACACATCTATTCTAGTCTGAAAGACCTATTAAAAATATATGTATATATATTTTGCATCAGAAATCATTTTCAAATTTTTGAAGTAGTTTTAGTACTAATCTCCTTATTCACCTTAAAAACATGGTAACCAACTAGAAATTTTAAATGCACCAGAAGAGAAGTGCCTGCATACAACTGCCTGACTTCAGTGAGGCTCCTGTGGGTGTATCACATGCTTGTCCATAATTTGCCACAAGACTACATACACACAGATACAGAACTTACAAGTATCTTGAACATAAAACAATTTTTTCTGGCCCAATTCTTAAGTGTTAGGTCTTCCATATCCTAAAAGCTATATCTTTCCTGTAAGGAGTGACAGCAGATCACGCATGTAATATTTGCATTGTATTAGAGAAGTAAGTACTCACATCTAAAGTCCAACTAGTGATGTATTTTGATTTTAAGCTTCTAAAAATATATATATATATATATATATATACATACACATATATATATAGACAGCAGTTTTATCTTAGCTTGTAGATGACCATGGAAAAAAAAAAATCCAGTTTGCTCCTTAAAACCAGACAAACTATGCAATATTTATTTTGCTACAAAAACTGTTTTTTCCTTCAATACTCCTAAAATACATCCACTATATGTTAATGAAAGAGCTCTTAACAACAATAAAACAATATAGCACTACAATTATAGAAATAAAATATCATGTCTATATGAAATATAGCCCAGAGGATTTTGGATAGCAATTAACGTTAAATTTCCATAATGCAAGTACTCTTTCCCTTACTACGAATGTAGTCAAAACTTTAAGTATTAAAATATGTAAGAAAATATTATGAAACATGAAACTTTCCTTTGAAAGTGTCTTAATTGTCATGAAAAGTCTGCCACATTCCTTTTTATTTAACAGCATGTTATATCACTTAAGTTAGCTAGATTTATCACTGAAAAGAAAAAAAAACCTCCACAAACTTACCCCCCCCACAAAGCAGTTCTTCCAAAACCACTAAAACTACAAATATAACATCAAAACTGAGAAGTTAATTAATTCACACTATAAACAAAGACTTGTATTACTGATGATTTTAGGAGGATACTGATGAAAATACACCACATAAGAAAACATAATTATGTGATCCTTTATGCTGATAACAAACAGCAGTAACAAACCAAAAGGTTGCATGACTTGGTTGATATGAACAATTGCTTTACAAATCTCTAAACCAAACAGCTTCTCATTCCCAGATACTGAAAAATATTACTCTAAACAAAATGAAAATGAAGCAATTAGCAAGAGAATCACGCTCCGATCATTTCTTCCATTAGTATAAATATTTTTTTTTAAACAAGAGTTCAGTAAAATTGCCACATGTGGATCAATAGTTACAGACAAGGTTAAACTTCTACTTACATACTAAAATAACATTTTGTGGAAAGGTCATTTGTGCAACTGAACGCCTAATTAAGTTCAAGCATGCTTTTAATAAGGCTTTTTATTACATGGGAGTATTCTCCAAACTTTTTCCTTTTATGTTCTAGAAGCATTTTCTTTAATAAATCTAAACACACTAGAGATATTAATCTTAGACTTGAAAAGCTGCAAGGAAACCTTTACTTTATGATACCATTGTCCACTACTGAATTATTTTTAATACTTCCTTTTTAACAATCCGGGTTCTCCTCAATGACTCATTTCATAATAACATGGCCCCTTCATAAGGGTTTTGTGGAGATCTGGTTCATTTGTCAGCTTTATGGCAAGAACAAGCACTTAACAGCCCAGTCTCACAACTAAGGCAAGAGGTTACAAGTATTTCCAAATTAATTTCTGTTTGGGCTTGATCTTCTCGTATAAGCACTTCTAAGCATTGGCAGCGGCAGACAATCCACAGAAGCCTTTAGAAAGTCACTTCAGGATTAGATGTGTGCTTCATGATCTAGATGTGCCTGGCTCAAATATAAAACTATTCCCTGTTGTGTGCCAAACCATAGAGTCTACTCCACCCCTTTTGCCTCCCACTCTAAATAGGTATTTCTAAACAGTTATTCCTTGAATAATTTTAACCATTTAAACTCTGCTTCTTAAAATTCTAAAGCATACTTTCTAACCTCTTGATCATTTTCATGGTTTTCTTACGAGTTCTGTCCAATCTGTCATTATCTCCCATGATGGCTAGTCACCAAAACTGGGCAAAGCACTGCAGTAGTAACTACACTAGCCACACACACAGCTGTTTCTTTCACAGTGTTTCTCAGAGGTCATAACAATGAACCCAAAAGCACAGCCCTACATTTGAACTTTGACAGTTATGACAGCTTGGTGAAAGGAATAATAATTATATTTGTGTTCACTAAATAAAAAAGTGGAAAATTAGTTTTAAGTGAAGCTTAAATAAAGTCTAATAAAATAGGCATCTCATTCTCTGTTCACAGTAAGGAAAAAATAGCCACACGCCTATTTCTTGAGCTCCTATCTTGCCACCTTCCCTTCTCCTCTCCTGCCAAAAGCTACTGAAATAACTGGCAGGCAGTTTTAAAAAAACCTCTTCAGATAGCCATCAAAAACATGTCACTTTACAGATAACAGATGCATGTAGATGTGAAGCAACAAAGCCAACCCACTTCAGATCTAGAATTAGAATCTAACTTACCTTCTCATTGCCTGCAGAACTTGGCAAACCATTTTAATGGACATTAAAACCCAGCATGCCCTGCACTTGAAAAGTGAGCAACAGCATGGCTTAGCTGTAGATGCAGAAGACAAGACACCAGGAGGAAAACTATCCAAAACTATTCCCAAAATGTAAGATGTGGTCTCAAGTATTCCAGCTAACACAGATAATAATGACAGTCTACAGACAAAGCAGTTTTAAAACGACCAAGTGGGCCTGGGCCCACATGAAACAGGATGCTGCACCTGAACCTCAACCTATTGGAACCTGTAATTGGTCAAGAACACTATAACCATGCAGAAAGACTTAACTTGTGACAGTAACTTCATTAACTCCACGCATTTCAAAATGAGAAATCTTGAGAAAGTAAAAAGAACTCACACAAGTCTACAATAGAAATAAAATTTTATCTACACTTAATTAAATTAAGTCTAAGGCTATCCAGAGCTATCATTTAATACACATTCGTAGTAACTGTATTACCTGCAAAAGGCACTGGCAATAATTGCACAATCCACAGATTTAGCCATATCTGCACAATGACAATGGCCCAGACAAGTGTAACAAAGTAAATATCACTTGTCTTCTTTTTTCTAAGAAAAGCTCCAATCTCAGGCCTTTGCCTGCTACCAGATGATGACAAAGAAGAGAAAGATGATGAAGTATGTGCAGGCTGATCACCTTCTGTTGTTTCTGAAATAAACAAACAAAAAAAAATGAATGGCAGTGAAACAGATGTGAGTTATCATACAGAACAGAATATGCTCTTTAGTGGCACTTGCATTCATAGCAGTTTCTCTAAAAAGACAACTAGAAACAACTAGAACAGGCCTGTGCAAGCTCTCCTACATCATACAATGTCACGGCAGACAAGGCTAACAGTGGAAGGAGGAAGAGGAAAGGAGAGATGCTGTATTCTTAGAGGCCTCCTCCCGCTGTTAAAATTAGAGGAACTGAATATACTTTATCAAACAATCATAACTCAAAACCAGAGTAGATCTCATTTTCAAAAGTAGTGTGAAGTGTTAAAGTAAATCTTTGATTTCTCTTGAATTTAAGGTTTCAAATATGCTGAAAGCTCATTTAAAAAAAGGATAGTTTGAAGAGGATGCTTCCATCTCATTAATTTCTTAGTATACTCTTTCTGTTCCTGAACACTTGCACTGCAAATATAGCACTCGTACTATGATTTTAAGTTACTTGCCAGATGAACCTAATTCAGTAACAGCAACCATAAATTAATTGCTGACCCAAGTTGTTGTTCTCTCATTTATAGCTTAGAAAAGATCCTTCCCAGTTCCTTCCCAGGGAAAAATAAAATAAAATAAAATAAAACTATATCCAGTATAAATTTCTTCTCTAGAGAACCTGTTTAAAAAAAAAAAATTAGTTTGCAAGCCTACCTAGTATCAGCTTCATATGGATGAGCTTTGTATACCATTGCACCAGTAACTCATTCATGCAAGTGAGGAAGATGGACTACCAGAATCTTGATTTAGATTAGCTCCAGGACCTGCTGGACACTAGTGTTGGCAATACAATAGGGCAGACAGGAAACAGCCAGGAGGCTATTTCAAAACACATCAGCCCAGGAGGCTGTTTGGAGTGTGTGGAAGGTACCTTCCTCCTGCAGCTGGTAAGAGTGCCCAGCAGGTGGGGAGCCCTGCTGGAGCTGCGCTTTGCCAACAGGGAAGGACTGTACCTCATCAGGCAGCCCGCTTGCATCTTGTTAGTGCCGACAAATCAAGGGAAGCGCAGGGAAAATAAAAACAATAAAGAGGAAAAATTGCCCTCGCTGCCAAAGACCAAGCAAGCAAAACAAAAAGAAACACAAGACGACACAGCCACAAACTTCTAGTCAGGCCTCCTGCACAAGAGAGAACTTCCATATGATTGCTCTTTCATTATTTTTAAAAGCACATATACCAGGTACCTTGGATAAGTGCAACACATTATTTTGGAAAAGGATGAAGAGGAGAGGGACTATTTTGAAATATGTTCTTAATTCCCTCTTATTCATGCCTTTAGAACAAATTCAAATGCTTTCTTACAGAGTATTCAGTCACCTGAGGGTTGTGAGGAAGATTTATTCGATTCATCTTCTGTAATTGATATTGCCATGGCAATTGTTGAAGCAGCAATGGAAATCATCTGACCAGGAAGTTCGGCCCCTGAAAAACATACTTGAGTATGTAAAGAAAGAATCGTGCAAGTCTTATAATACACATTTGTTGCTTGATACTGACAACTGAAGTTGGCAAGTAATACAAAATTTATGGATATATATTGTTAGTTTTTAAATAAGCCTTCCTACATAGTCAACATGTTTGAATGGCCATGAATGCCACTAGTTTTAGCATTACAATGTCAGCACATAAAGATAGTGACTCAGCCTTTCTTTGCTAGTGACCTGTGGCTGACATTTGTCACTTGCAGTTTGGCTAATCCACAATCTCTATACCAGGTGATCAGTTTTATTAACCAAGGCTGTGATAGCTTTCAGAAACACCAAAGCAGTATGATAGGAAGAAAGCTCCCCAAAAAATCACAATGAAAGTAGTAATGGAAAGGAGCCTGTGGTTACTGTTTTTATACAAAACCCATTCACAACAGAAGAAAGCTAGTTTTAGCAAAGTGCAAGCACTTAAATTTAAGAAACTTGCATTCTAATCACAAATAATTATATAAGAAATTTACTGAGTGGGTAAAGCAGACTAAGTTCTCTCATACTCAATATTTTAGGAGCTATTAAACCCATACTGCTTATTTCTTTCAAAATTAGACTGTAATTCCAAACTCCTGGACTTTCTTCATGCTTGAAAATATGTATAAGGTTCTCTAAGCATACATATATAATCAAAACATATTTTAAATTCTGTAGTTGAGAGTCACTATTCTATGGAAACCAAACAGTTTATGCCAAAGATTTTTCTATAAAGGATCAAAGATTCATTTCAGCATTCAAAATCCACTTTGGAACAAACAGCCTCAAACTTCTTACAGCAAATTCTTGCAATCTATATGGTATTACATTACAGTAATATAGCTCAGACGACCTCTTTTCACTTTTGCCTCCTACAATAAAATATACCTCATTTCTTACCAGAAGACTCCTTTCCACTCTGCTGTTCATGTAATGTGCCTACAGTCATCAGAACAACTATAACCAGAAACACAGGAATTCTCCAGGAACCAGCCACAGAAGCTGAAAAGAAAATTTTTTTTTTCAATAAAAAAAAAGCCACTAAAAGTATATAGCAAAACTAAGAAAGGCACTGCCTCAGCCAAGAAGTAGACAAAAACTAACAAGTTTGTTAAAACAAACAAATTTCCTAAATTCACAGAAAGGAGGAGGTGAAAAAACGAAAGGTGAACTACTACCTTGGTAAATAAACAACACTGTTATGTCTTCAATGACTTTAATCTATGCTGGCATACTTTAAGAGTTTTTAAAACAACATGCAAAATTATATTAGGTTCTACATAAAATAAAAGCATTTTAGAAAATCAGAAGCATGTCAAGCCACCAAAAAATTCAGACTTAAGTTAGATCTCTATAGAGTTCCATCATGCATGGCCATGTTTATTTGGGGCTTTTCAGCTAGTACTTCAAGCCAGTGTAAGACTGAAAATGTGAGCAAAGGCACTAAAGCCTAAAGTTTCAGAGAAGTGCCCATGTGTGCTTAGAACAACAACCCCTGCAACCTACTGCTAAAGTAAAAATAAATCATTAAATAAGCTCAGAAATTTTCCAATGTATCTGACATTATTTGCATCACCATGGGAAATTCAATGGAACTTCGATTACAATAATCTAATGATTATATCAAATGCAAGAAACTTGATATTAGAGAGTTAGTGAAATCTTATATTTGTAGAGAGAGATCACAAAGACTAACAGTAAACTTATTTGGTGTTGTTGGTATCATATTGACATGCTTGTTGATTTCTTTTTTTTTCTCCTATTACTGCTATTAAATGCACTTTAATGCACAGTTTCAGCCTAGTTAGTTGACAGGTTCTCAAAAGAAGTTCAATGTATTTATGAGAAAGTCTAAAACCTCTCCCATGTGACCCCAGTTCTTCCCCTCCAACCAGCTGGTGAGAGATCTGCTACTGCAAGTGCAAAATAAAACAAAGTCATGGTGTGAAGCGGGTGACAGAAGTAAAAAGCTGATGCTGCTGCTCAGCTCCTTGCTGCCTTTCCCAACCCATACTCACATCTTACCAGCTTTTCATCAATAACATTTACCACTGTATGATGAAGAAATTCCTGTTGGCCACATGCAGCCTGAGTTATTGAGCAGAAAAAGAGCCTGCCCCTCAGCTGAGACCACTAAAATAATTTAGAAAAGGAGACAGTATGTGGCTTTGCTTGCAGGATGACAAAATCACAGTAGACACATGAGTATTGCTGCTCATGAACACTAACGATGTTACTCACCTAAGTGAAAGAGTAGCATAATCCACACAGGTACTGAGATGGCTTTCAAGTAACGCTCTGTGCTTAGATTCCACTTGAAGGAAATCATCAGCAGGTAACCAACAACTAAGGTCCAGATCTTTAAAAAAAGATATCTGAGGGTAAGTACACATTCACACAGGTGTGTGTCTGTACATATGTTAATACACATATGCATATACTCCCTCTCTCTCCCCACCCCGCTACACAAAAGTAAAGTCAGGTTGTAATTCAGGTTCTGAGTGACTTTTGACATGCAGTTTTACCATATATCTAAGTGAAAACACTCATATAAAGAGACTACTGCTTGCTACACCAGTAAATCAGAGATTGATGTGGTCATCTTGTTTTGCTGCTTATAACTGCCTCCCTCAAGTCTGCTCATTAGCTTACAACAGAGACATTCAAGTAGGAAGCATTCGATAACAAATTTGAGCCTGACAATGAAAAGCCACTGTTAAGCAAAGATGTGAAATAAGAGATACGAAAACCTGTAAAAAACATCCAGCATTACACTCAAAGAAATATTTGATGTTTCAGGACCAAATTCGTGAAATACTCCCTATCCTAGCTTGGACACCTATTGCTCATCCATAAATCCCCATGAATTGTAAACAGAATTTTTAACAGCTTTTGCTGACTCAGACTTCAGTGCAAAGAAACGAGAATGTGCCAAGAGACACAAAGACCACGCTGACTGCAGAGACAGATAATTCGCCTCTGTTTCTGTGCTCTCACTCACGCTGAGGAGGTTCAACCTCCATGAAAAGCAGTTTGTGCCACCTACCTCATCTGCAGGAAATGGTAATTGCACTAAATTCAATAGATAAGCACAAACTGACCCAGTAACTTTTGAGGGACCAGGATTTCACCCCATATCATTCAATTAAAAATCCCCTAGGAAGTGGGAACAAACCTACTCCCTTTTCATACTCATCTTTTCCATCAAAGGTGTTCAATACAACTTGTTATCCTTCTCTAATTACATATGAACCCAACAGTGCAAAGCTTACAGACAACAAAAATACTCAAGGCAAATATCTGAAACCAAAGTCTTGGACGTAATATTTGAACTCAAACACTAAATTTTGATTTCAAGCACCAGGCAGCACTCATTTAACGGCACAGGTACAACTACACTCACAATACATATTGCAGCACAAATGCAAACAAAGGATAATTCAACAGCAGGAAAGGTACTGAGCTGTTCCCTATCATCTTTGTATGAGGCCTATTCCAGCATCAAGTGTATTTTCCCTTCAGCCTTTAAGATTCATGACAAATTACAAATAACAAGCTCTGTTAATAGGTCAGAGTTCAGCTTCCTGATTAAAAAAAAATATGCCAAGAGTAAGAGGTTAATAGTGCAGAAATCTGGGTTAAAAGCCAAGGTAAACTACCCTCCACTGTTTTTATCAGTTGAACTAAAACATAGCACTGCAGTGTTTAAGTATTCAGTAATTACTCCTGTTGCAAGTTACAACAATTTCACAGTTCTCTCTAAAGGCTTAGCAAAGGTCATGCAGTAAAAGCATTTCTTACTTCAACTGATCATTTCAAAAGAGATGAGTCATCCACATTGTTTCAGAAACCAAACCAAAGCAACACTCAAGCCTTTCACACAAGGTACACCTTCAATCACTTGGTGCAAAAGGTTTGATTTCAATGACACTGAGGATTAATCTATTAACAGTTAATGTTATGGTCAAGCACTTGTGAGGTGTGAGGAGCACTTCCCTACGTGCAAGAAATCCCCTCCAAGAGAACTAAACTGGGCTGCTTTAGCTCAGGTAGCCTCCTACTAAACAAGCTGGAGCTGAAAACAGCCGGCAAAACAAAATACTTTGACTGACAGGGGCTTGAGTTTTATCCCATACTAACTTGGCAATAGCCTGCTCCATTTTAAACACATCCTATACAACATTTCTCACTATTTTGCTGAACGATTTCCAAAGTGCTTAGATACAAGTTAGTGCGTCCACACTCCAGCAGTAGTAACCACACGTCAGCTGCAGATGCCAAATTTGCACAATTTAAGACTTTCAAACGCCTATTCTATCTTAAACTTGACTGCCATGCACTATCGCACACACAACAGAATTTTAGGTGTCTTGCTGAAGGGCTTAATTCTTCCTCCTTCCCTCACTTAGCTTCATTGACCAAATGCCAAAGACCTCATTTCCCGTAACTGCCTTGCACCTCTGTACCCCAACAGCAATTTGAAAAAGATGTTTTTCTTTAGGCATAAAAGTAGTAGCACAAAAAAACACCTTTTTTTTCCCCTGAAAACAAACAAACAAAATACTGCAGTGCAACTCCTTGGATTCCAGCACCCACTTCTGGGCTAAATTTAAAAGCCTAGAGTTGGAGATGTCTATGCAAATCCAAAAGGCTTCCATTCTCTTTAAACTGCCTCTTGCCAACTAAAGGCAAAAACAACGCCGTAAATAGCTGTCACTTTTATGCTAAATTCAAGCATCTGCTTCAATGTTTTGAATATGCTATTAAATTTTGAAATAATACCTTAAATACTAGTTCAATGTGCTGGCAAGTCTAGATTTATCATCAAACCCTTTTCTGAAAGCCCATTTTCTGTTCCACTCAAGATTGAGCTCATTCTAACACTTTAAGTTTTGGCATCACGTTTGAATGAGAGGGAATTTTTCTCTCATTACTCAGCTCCTGAGAGCATTTACGTTGATTTATATTAAAGAGTAAAACTCTTCCGGTTACACAATTCACCTACTTTCTTCTTTTCCTAAAAATACTACTTTTTTTTCCCTCACAAGTTGCTTCTCCTTTTGGATTCTGAATCCAATTTGAAAGGTTTTATATTTACCAGTTTGCTTAAGGCTGTGACAAAAATCACAGCACAAGAAGCACTAAGGATCTCACCACTTCTATAACATTTTTAAATAAAGTTTTTACTCACAAATGGAGATTTAAAGTTTTTTTTTCTGTCCCCCCCTTAAATCAGGAAACCTTTCAAAAGCAACCTTCCCATAACACTGTTCCCAGGTGGCCTTACACTCTGACACACAAGTTTAATGACTGAGTATCCTGTGATTCCCTCCCCATTGTTTTCATCAAGCAGTTCTAGACTACAGAAAATCATTAGGAGAGGCCAAATAGATCTGGGAAAATTAAAGAAGTCTTCTGTTGCAGAAACTTATTTCCTCCACTAATATCACTATTTAAAAAAGGGAATTAAAAAAAAAAACTTTGCCATACAATATGGATGAAAAGAGGACAACAGTTAATGTGCATCAAAAAAAATTATCAGTCTACAGATCATAAGCATCAGATGTGTCCCCCTTCAAGCAGGTTGTCTCAAGTACAGAAATATCTAGGCCCCATAAAGATCTCTATAAAAATAAATTTGTGTTATTTTAGTATTATACAGGCCCAAACAGTCACCCACGCATGAAGCAGTCTTCTCATCCACACTCACTCCACACTTGTTTCACAGACTTTTGAAAAGGTGCTGCCTTGTGCCAAGTTGACTGAAGAGAGTAGATCGTCATTTCTACCTCTTCCTCCTCAGTGTCAACCCAGGCTGACAAAAGAATGAACCTACCGTAAAACCTGAGCAGAACAGGTTTATCATAAATACATGCATATTTATATGTTCTAGGTTTACCTAAAACTAAGCTATATAAAATGGAAATCTGGCATCCAGCATGGTGCTCAATTCCAAATGATGAATATGTGGTTATAATCCTGGCAGACAAGAGTGACTTATCAAAGCAAACACTGTTACAGTGATTAAAAACATTTTCAATAAGTACTGCAACATTCCCTATGCTGCAAAATGAAGCTAATCCACTAGATAAGTTATCCCGGTATCTGCAGAAATGTTTTTTGAAAGGGCTTCTCCTATAGCTCACTTGTGCTGTCTTAATAAAGAACTTGTTTGTGAGAATGTCCACTAAAAAAATGTTCAGAAATCAAGTTTCTCAAAATTCACCTGTGTGAAGAAGTTTTTCAAACAGTATCAACCTGTTGTAACCTCCCCTGGAGGCAGGTTATCACCCTTACGATAAGTTTCATGATACCACTTTCACAAGAGCTTATAGAAATGGCTTCATCTTTACACTTTACTATACAGAGCATAGTTAAAATCTTGCTGGACAGTTCCATGTTGACCATTACTTTCAGAGGTGGTAGTAAAGAAAATAATTGCCTTCCTGTCTTTAAAGAGGCCTCATGAGGTCTCTGCAAAGGTCATCTCCACTGGGTTTGTGACAACAAAACACAGACTGTTGTTCTGAAAAGTCATGTTTAGAGACAGTGTCTGTGGTGTGCAAGCCGTGGTACCCATATCAAAAGCATTACTATAAGCAGCAGAAAAAGCATTTTTAATAAGCACCCTTTAAATGTCCTTACGTGTCCATGATCATTTGGTCAAAGAAACAAGAAGAGAATTCTGGAACAAGCCATATGAAAAAGCAGAAAAAAAGATGCTGTTGCATCCCAAGCAAGGGTAAAAGACAGCAGTGGGGCATTTCTTCATTTTATGCTGGACAGGTTTTAGAAATTTGTGCGACTGCTCTTGAAGAGCAGAGCAAGGAAAAAGCAAGCTACATGAAATGCTAGAAAAAGAGAAGTTACATGCAATTCAAAATCAGCACTGCATTTTTCTCCTTTATAGTTATTTTAACATTACGGTCAAACTTAAAGTCCTTTCCTTTGCTAGGACTTTTGCCCCTGTACACGGATCTGACAGAGCCTAGATGCTTTTCATGCCTCAAAAGGTAAAAAGTTCAATGGTGCTATGGCAGCCAAGCCTCCTTGGATACCTGCAACCCAAAACACACTTGCGGAGAAGCTGCTTTGCAGAGGTTGCTTTAGGGACTCTTGAAATCTAGGGCCAGAACAAGCAATTTTCTTCAGTGAAGGTCTTCAATAGCTTTCCTGACATGACCGGTAAACAGTGGACCACCAAGCCACCTAATGCTTTGATCTAATGTCGTGCTCATGGCAGATGGCATCCCCAAACTCTTCCAGCGTGCTAGTGAGGAAAGTATTGATTAGGGCCTCTAATTGCTTGCAAACCATTAGAACAGAACAAGTTGCACCTAGCAGAGTCGCAGAGATGGCCTGGCGTGCTGTTTCACAGAACTCCTCATTCCACATGGAGGGGAGAAAAGCCAAGTTAGCACACACAATTCTGACCTTGATTAACAAGTTCTGACAAACCTCTTACCATGGAAATAAAGATTCTGACAGCTCTGTATCTAGGGTCATAGCAGAGAACACTGTCAGTTATGATGGTATCACATTTAACTTACTGAGAAGATGAACTTCAGACAGCATAAGCCAGCTGCACAATTCATTTCATCTGCTAGGATCTATGAACTAACCATTCTCTAACCAAATCTAAACACATGACACCTCCTGACAAAAAAACTGCAGCCAATAGCTAGCATCTCCTGTATATTACTCTAACTGTAAAGTGTCAGGCTGAAGTAGTTTGAAAAGTTGCTGCATAGCAGAAGGATTTCCATTATGTTAAGTATGATGGATAGAAGCATACTTCAAACAAGACTAGGAATCCACAGATTAGTCTTCAGAAGGTATGCAAGAATCACATTAAAGTTGTTACAGAATATAAATGTGTAAGAATATTCCTAGTCTCCCATTGGACAAACATCCCTCTCTTCAGAAAAAGAGTACATGTTCTTCAAGTGTAGGATTAGGTAATTATCTCTCAAAAGGTCACCAAGGTACTAAGAACTCCTGTTTCAAATTCCAGCATGACTTAAAAAAACAGAGACAGGACTGTAGCCATGCTTGAATTCTCCTCATCAGTGCTGGGAACAGCTTCCCCAGATTTGGGGACAATGGCACCAGAAAGCTCTAGCATGTTGGTGCAAAGATGCAGTTTCCTAAATCAGCATTGCATGCCATTGCTGCATTTAGAGAACATTTTGTTCACACTTGCATTGGAAGCAAAATTAAAAACTGTCCTAGTACGATAGCATCAGTAGATATCACACATATATTTTCAGAGAACACCAAACTGGTGCCAAAAAAGTTATTGACAACAGTAATGGTTTTTAGTCAAACTCTACAAGCCATCTCTTCTCTCCTTAGGGCAGCAGAGGTTAGCAGAAAGGGAAAAGAAAAATGCATGTCACCTTGCTTTCTGCAAGCAACAGGCATATCCAGGCAGCACAATAACAAAGACCGAACAAGCATCCAGTAAAAATAAATGTCTTTTAAACCTTCGCAACCAAGACAGAACTGTGGGTGACTGCGGCACGGACATCCCTACTTCACCAGATGAAAATTACAATGAACAACTGCTCCGTGCTAGGCGGATGCTGCCCTCACACTTGTCACAAGGCACTATGCTGCAGGACACATTTGCTTGTGCCTTTAATGAATGAGTAACATGTCACAAACTTGGCAAGAAAGTACTATTTCATGTACACAACAGGTACTTACTTATTGTGCTTATGTAAATTAATTTATTCTAGATGAAGATATTTCAAAACACTAATTGCCTTAATGGTCTACTATAAGAAACAGTGCAAGAAATTAAGTTACTGTAACTTTTGCTTATCACATTAAAGCACTTATATGCTAAAGTAGTTCTTATTTTTATGTAAGACACATTCAGAAGGAACCATGGAAGATTCAGATGCCAGGAAAAGGATAGTAAAATGGAGTAAACAGATTTGTAATATTCAAAATTCCTGCGCAGAGGATAGCAAGCACATGCCCAGCCCCTGCAATATTACGTAGAAATTAAATGGCTTAAAAACGCTTAAGCAAAGTTAAAGCAGATACTATTAACTAATCCAGCTCAAGGCTTCTCAGCAGGATAGGTAAAATTAAGTTACCGTGCTCAAGATAAGCAGTCTGAAATCAGCTCTAAACTAATGCAAATGAAGGAACAGCAAGGTTCAAAAAAATATATACTTGAACGGGGAAACGGTGCAAGGTTTATAGATACTGCCAGGTGGAGGGAAGTTATTTACAAGGAGAACTCCACACAGTTTCTTCCCCAGAAGATGATTTAGTCTGCCTGATGGAAGCTTCTTAAGCAAACCTGTTACAGTAAAGTCCACGATTTGTTATTTTGACATAAACTTCCCCCCTTCACACCCCTTCAAGGATCTCAGTCAGAGGATATTTTGTATCTTTTCCCCAGTTAAAATCTTACAAAAGTTCAATAGACACGAAGTGCCTATCAGAAATAGTGCAAGGAGGAGTATCAGAGTCCTGCTAAACAAAACTGCACTGAAAATGCAAAAAAATCAGGTAGCATATTATAACATTTATGAGGGTACAACGACACAACTTCCTCAATAGCTACGAGGTACAAGTAAAAATCAACTAGCGAGGTCTGAACAAAGATGTTAGTCAAAGCAACATAGTTGGTTTGGCAAAAACTTAACAGGCCAACCCAAAGGAACATCTTAAACTTATCAGGCAAATTGTAGGGCAATAAATCAAAACTTACAATGAGTAATAAGTCATGCTTTTGTTCTTTCATCATTTAGCTGGAGGTAAAATCTTGCACCATGCCTCTTGATTTAAATAACAATAATAAAAGTGACCATCTCTGTCATTCACTCTCAGATTATACTTCTAGGGACAAAACAGACCAGAAAAACATCTTCCCCAATATATTCCCTAGTTTATGTTACGACTTAAGAGTAGAAAGTCAAGAAAATTTCTTCCTCCCCTTCCCTTTGACTTTCAAGATTTTGTGCAGAAAATCTCCCTAGTCCATCTTAGACATACTAAAAACATCAGTGATCAAAACATTTAGGAGAACTATTGCCTTTCCATTTCTAGCTTTTGAGAGATCAGCATACCTTGGTTACACTGCAGGAATAAAACTCGGATTCAAAGAGCATGAGTAACTTCAGAGTGAGAAGTCTGGATAAGCTTGCAAGGGTATGTCTTTCCCTGGCAGTTTGTTGCCAGTTCCTGCCAACACAGTATTTTTAAGGCACCTCTTCACTTTAAGCTGCACTTACATCCCTATTAACACAACTGCCTACGTTATTTTCCAGTCAAGTAGGTTTTCGGAGCTAGAAGAATCTGGCTTAAAAAGTTGGCTAAACAAAAAGGAAAGTCTTTGACATTAAGGAATCTGGGCAAGCCAATTCTACATTTTTTTTTAAGTACTGCTTCATTCAACTTCTGTGTTTTACTTTACCCGTTTACTTTATATACGCAGTACTGCTCTCATTTCCAACTCCACCTTTAAAAGTAATGCCCTGAAAAAGGAGCCCTATGAGTTCCATCAGGTGGGTTAAACTAGTCAAACCTACCGCAGAGATTTAACCTCTCAAAATCTCTATTAACGTTAAGCAATAATGGGTAAGCAGTTTGATTTTCAAGTGAGGGAAAAGGGCTTGCAATGAACCGAGTCCCAAGAAGCCCCTGCCTGCCCATGCAGGCTTGAGCCACCCGTAAGGGAAACCGGAGCGCGGCCAGGGCGGCGCAGACGTGGGCTCCCGCCGTGGCCCCAGGGCCGCCTCCCCGCCCGCCTGCAAGGCCGGGAGCCCGCGGGGCGCTCCCGCATCCCTGCCGCGCAACAAGCGACATGGCGCCCGCAACGGCCCCAACGGCCGCCCGCAACGGCCCCAACGGCCGCGCCGGGCGGGCGCTCACTCACCCACTGGCTGCTGAAGTAGTCGAGCCCCTGGCAGATGAGGCGGGCGGCCTGCGCCAGCAGCACCTGCACGCCCAGGGAGCTGCCCACGCAGTAGAGCCCGTAGAGGAGCGGCCCGCCGGCGCCCAGCAGCAGCAGCAGCCGCCGCCGCCGCAGCACCTGCTCGCCCAGCGCCTCCACGCCGTAGTTGGCGAAGCAGATGGGCAGCAGCAGGGCGGCCAGCAGCACGGGCGTGCGGGAGCGCTGCAGGCGGCCGAGCCAGCGGCGGCCGAGCGCCGTGAGCGAGCTCTTGAAGGGGTGCAGGAAGGTGCCGCAGAGCACGGCCCAGAGCAGCGGCCGCAGGAAGGCCTCGAGGATGAAGTAGACGAGCACGGCGGCGCCGCAGCAGAGCCCCGCGAAGAGCAGCGCGCCCGTGTTGTAGAAGGCCTGTTTGATAGGCTTCTCCAGCCGCGGCAGCGACATTCCC
>JAUBNY010000002.1:3016803-3030362 GCA_032275445.1 Crypturellus soui
CGAGTGTCCCTCAACAGGCATGGCGCCCAAAGACTGAGAGCTGCTCTATGCCAGTTTTAAGGAATCAGAGTCTCATCTGTACATATTCGGTTTTCCGTTCTTTATGTTCCCTCGCTGGACACATATAAACTCATTTGTGACAGCTATCAGCAATTAGAGGAGCAAGTCTAGCAAGATATACGGATAAATCAAAACAGACATTTGTAGGAGTGAAACAAACACTCAAAGTTCTCTATATTTATGCAGTAACAAGGGGATACAGCACTGGAGGGAAATTATAGTGCAAGTTCTTGCCTTTGTCACAAGCTTCTCTCTTTACATGTCATTATCAACGTCTATATTTATTGTCTATATTAATTTGAAAGTCAGAGAGAACCAGATGGATTTAAGTGGATTTACTGTCAAAAATAACCTGCTCTCTCATTAGTATTGAAAATAAGAAGGAGTCAGTTATACCACAGGCTTTTGGTGCTGGAGACACATACTCGCAGAGAGCAGCTAAACCCCAGAAGAGCCTCGCTGGAGGCTGGGTTAGCAGACGTCTTGGGACACTGCATGCAGGAAGGGACTAAACATAGAGCAGTTCACTCCGACATAAGAAAGATCCCCCAGTCCTGCTAAGGGCATAAGAGCAGCAAGAAATCCCGTAGAGCCGTGGAGACATTTCATACTAGTATAGCCGATTGGTTAGAAAAGACGTTTTAAATATTTTAAACAGTAATGCCAATTTGTGTAATTTAAATTAGCCAAGTCAGGTTGTGCTTCTTTTTAAGTCAATGAAGGGAGTTTGACACAGTTTATGCAGAGATGGAGTGATATGAAACATAGTATTATTGAACAGAGCAAGGCACAGTGCAACGGCTAGGATTTAGAAATACGTATACCAGTCTGTGTAGATAAAAACATCATATCTGAGGGTTGCTAGAGAAGTTGCCTCGCTGCAAAATGAATCTCCAAAAACAGTTACTTGTCTTGTATCTACTAATCATAAAGCCTGGGGGTCTGACAAATGATTAGGATTTTTCAAGTACTTTATATGATACCAGCAATAAATAATATTAAATTTATGTTCTTGTTTCTACTCTGCAGCTCCTATCCAAAGGTGACTTCAATGTTTCTTTTCATGCAGATGCTTATGGTGATAAACTTAATTAAAAACAAAGAACAACTAAAAAAAATCATAAAAAATCCAGGTTTTTAAGTGGCTTATTTTTATTCAACAGTCAACAAGGGCTCAGAGCAAAGGTTTCCGACAGCTAAGGTATAAGCTATGTCATAATCCCTTCCCTTACACTTAGAATAAATAACAGTATATTATGAATTCTGAAGCCATTTCAATATGTTTTTAACTTGATGCTCTTGAGTTTTGTTCTGAGGTTGTTGCTATGCCAATTTAATGCAGGAAAACACTCTGCAGCATTTACTGGAAACAGTATTCATCAACAGAGCAAAAAAAGGACAACAGGGGAAGAAATCCAGACATCAATCTGGCACTTAGGGAAACATCCGCACTCCAGGTGACTTTCATTCCCTGCATACGCACAGAGCCCTCGCCCTACTATTTTAAGATAGTTACATGTGTCTATACTCCCAAAATACTGCTGGAGATAGCAGAAAGTGCTAAATTGCAGCTTTCTTGTCACTAACTACAGTTAATAGCAATGTTCCTGTGCTGGCACCCAACATCCTTATCACAACTGCTAGGGAAACGCTGGAGCAAAGACTTTTGCCCACATGCAGAATAAATGCACTGCTGACCCTGACCCCAAACACTGAAAATGTAGTTTAGCCAACGTATGCTGCATCACCTAGACACTTTGATCAGCCACCTATCTAAGTTTTGTTCTGGACATCCCTAAGAGTTTCTTCTCATGCTACAGTCAAAATGGGAAGTGGATCAGGGCAAGTGGCAGGGATCAGATGCTTGTATATCCTCAGCTACAGTTAGCCCCCCAAGGACGGGGTAACGTACAGCACAAATCTTTCCATCCACATCAAACAATGCTTCTTCTCACAAATTTGTCAATGTTTAGTTGAAGTATTTTTAGAAGTATTTACATTGTCTCTGAAACAACACAAAGCAAAAAAAAAAAGAAAAAACAAGTTTATCAGAAAGGAAAGTATCAATAATGATAATATCTTTAAAGGGAAAATCAAAAGGTTTTCAGTTTTCTTGTTTTGAGAATTGGCATTTTCCTTTGATTACAGCAGTTTGCCCAAATGCAAACACAATGCTGTGTTCACTATATTGACATTTTTTTCTGCCATTACCATTACAGTTTGGCATCATTAGAAAACTGAGTTTTGATACTTTGTGTAGCTTCTAGCTTTTCATTCCGAGTCTGAAGAAAGTTTTCAAAACAGCCTTTCCTACACAGAACAGAAACTCCTGTTTCTGACCAGCTGAAAGTCAGTAGATGCTGAAGTTGGGGTTGCCTGCAGCGGCCCCTGCTCCGTGCACACGCTTATGACTCAACTTTTAATGACACAATCACATGTTAGTTTTTCCACAGAACCTGTCCCTTTTGACAGCTTGCAATGAATGAGACAGTTGAGCAATGCTTATTTTTATCTTCTCTCTTGCGCTTGATCCCCATTTTTGGGCCGTTGTCAGACACACATTTATCTACTTTTTCAAGCTTGCGCATATCTTCTCAGCCATGGCCCCATATTTATAAAAATGACCTTCAGATCTGTGGCTCAGCAAAGACACAGACTGCTTGCAGAAGACTATTTTTACTTTAAGTTCCCGATTCTGCTAAATAATGGACCTAGTAACATTTTGCTAACATTTTTCATGAGGCAACTGGGAGAACTGTGAATGCTTGAGATGCAGCATTTGTATTTCATCTACTAGGGAGGAAGGGAGTTCTTCCAGGTCTCCCACAGCACCACAGTTTTGGCAGAGACAATTATCTTGCTGCAGTTTGCAGAAGAACAGCATTTCAGGGATTGCAAATAAAACATTTGGCAAGATAACTGCCCAAGAGCCTGACAGACGATCACAGAGACAACAGCAACTGGCCTGGTAATTGATAATTTAACAAGGCATCAATATATATAAGCAAGATCAACACACACACTTATGATGCTCCTTCATACGCCTTTTTATTTCCTTGGGTGTCCTTTGCCATCAGGGGTCTGTTCTGCTTACACTTCTCCTCTTCTAGCCCTTTCCTAGAGGAAGAGGGTTTGACAGGTTGGTTAGGCACTGACCCCAAAGGGAGCCTGACACAGGATCTGATGGGGGAGCTGACTCTTCTCTGCAAACACCCGTGACTTCCCCTAGCCCAGGTGTCTTCTCCAGGCCTTGCTGTTCCTCCCTTGCAGGGCTCCCCACTCCCCTCCTGATGCTGTATTACTCAAGGCAGAAAATCCTATCCTGCCCTCCAGATGCGGCCACGAAAAGCAGCAACTTCCCTGCACAGTTGTTTTCTGACCGACTGGGTGGACTGCCCAGTCAAGAGAAATGCCTATAACCTCCCAGCATAAGAAATGCGCAAGGGAAACCTTCGTTACTCAGTACTTTCATACGTGGCAGAGAAAGCATTTTAATATTTTCA
This sequence comes from Crypturellus soui, assembly GCA_032275445.1. Taxonomy (NCBI): domain Eukaryota; kingdom Metazoa; phylum Chordata; class Aves; order Tinamiformes; family Tinamidae; genus Crypturellus; species Crypturellus soui. Next base: position 3,020,367 of record JAUBNY010000002.1, read on the forward strand.
AAGAATTCATTTCTCCACTTTCTCAGAGCCAAGAATATGCTAAATATCTGGGATGTGTGCAAAGGAATGAATCCGAGCAGGACACTCGGATGCCTACGCTGCAGGGAAGCAAAAAGCAGATATCGTGAACGCACTTGCATACGGGCCCACAGGATATTTCAAGTGACTCCAGTAGATCACAGCTTTGCTTTTATCACGTAACTTCACTTTCTACTTTGTTAAAACAGCAATTGTGCCAGCTGTCATTGAAAAAAGTGGGGGACTTTTTTTCTTTTTTTTTTCCAAATAATACTCACACGCACATCTAACAATAATTAGAAGAACCTGTTCAGACCAAGCTGCCTCCCATTATTTTTTTTCCATATTACTACTGAGCTAGGTACCATAGGAAGAACGTCTTCAACCAAGATCACTGTTGACGCGCTACTGGTGATTATAACAGGAGGCCTCTGAAGGAGATCAAGGATTCACTGCTCTAGGCAGTACAGCTACACAGAGAGCATGAGTCCCTGCCGCAGGGCTCACAGTGCAAAGAGAAAACAGATTTTGGCGATCTTTGAAATATGAACTTCCCTCCCCGAGCTGCTTGTTCGAGGTTCATATGTGCCAGCAGAGCTCCCTAGAGAGCGACATTACCAAAAATCTCTGGGTGAACTGACTCCACACGCTGAAAGGGAAGAACAATATTTCAAATAATGGGACTGACAGAGATAATAAGCATTTAAATTCAACATAAAAGACACTTTGCTCTGCAGAGTTTTAGGATGGAATATAGCCAGTCAGATAAACTATTTAAAAGCCTGTTTAATCAAGACTATTAACATACAGATTTCTCTCAATTAAAAGTATCCCCCTATACAATCATATCAGAGAGCTAGTGATACAAAATGTGATTTATTTTTCTATTTGAAAAGTTGCTTTCAAAAGAACAGTAAAAACATTTTTCCTTGCAGAGAATTACTACATGATTAAAAGTTATCTTTGAGAGAAGATTAATCTATTCCATTGTTCCAACTTTAGCTTGAAATGAACTTCTGTGCTAACTCTTCAGCCAAAGATCTAGAGAGCCACCTTTTCAGCTTCCCAAGTGCTTAATTTTAAGACCGTAACCAAAGACAATAAGCATTAACCAAATAAAATTGTTCTTCTCAGAAGTTAGCTCACATTTATAAAGCTGTTTCTTTCTCAGAGCTCTTGGAAGCAAATCAAGTTTTAAAAAACAAAACAAAAAAATCTATCTACCTGTTTCATATTCAGCCTTTAAGTAAGCCCCTCAAAGGGAAGACTGCTTCTGTGCCAACAGCAGCATATGAACACGCTTTCCTGCTTTACTGAACTAGGACCTTAAAGGCTTGCCTGTTCCTGGGCTTCCCCGTTTCTTCCAGAATCGCTACCAGCTCTTTAGCTCAAGTCATCTGCTACGCTGTGCAACGCTCAGGCTCTACATAGTGACGGGCAGGTGGTTGTATTTCAGCAGGGCCTCGTGCAGTGCAAGAGTCAAACTGAAACTTGCCTATTCGTGTAAAGATACTCACTGAACTGGGATTCAGTCAACAAAATTTAGCACTCTTTGAAGCTTGGATACACTCATGTTAGGATGATTAGGAACAAACACACGATCTTCACAAAACTGAATGGGACCAAATAAATTGAAGAGCAACACTTTCACACAGAAAGATGGCATCTGAATGGAAATCCGTAGTCCCTAGCAGGACAAGAGTTGCTGTTCACTTTATTTTCAGCCGGCTTTGCAGATCTTGGTGGTTACAGAGGAAGTACAGCATACGGGACACACTTGAAACCTCACTGCACCTCCTACATGGTGCTAAGTCTGCCAGCTAAGAAGCACTAATGCCAGGAGGGAAAATATCACCATCTGACAGCTTTACTAGTGTGAAACAGTATTTCTTACAAACTTTGAAGAGGTTCAGCGAGACAACTGAAGACGCTAAGCACAAAGCTGAAGATGCTAGAATTACTAGATAAGAGGAGGTTGCAGTTTCATTTATTTGTTAAGCTCCCCTCACTCTTTTAGTTAACTTTTCTACTGTGGAGCAATCTTCCTTCCCAGATTAATACTGAGCAAACTGGCAAGTACACAAGAAATGTAGTAATATAATAATAATAACTGTATTATTCCATAGTAATATAGCATACAGGTTAGTGCAGTGACTAGTTTATAACAGATCCCTGTGCCAACTCAAATGATTGCTTTGGCCTGCAAAGTGGGTTGGTCTGCTTCCATGAAAAGTCCTTTCTGTAGAAAACATGAAAATAGTTTAGGAAGTGGTCCGTATCCTCTGATGATGTCTTGAGCAGAGCAGTGTCAAGACACACCGTGCCCTCTGGTGATGCCCAAATTGAGTAGGTATCCGCTTGCTTGAACCTAGCAGCACAGAAGCAGCAGAACAGCCCAACATCCCCTTGACGTAGTGGAATGGTCCCACGCAAGCACCCATCAATAGAATCCGTTTTTTCTACCCTCCCTCTCCTCAGCTCCACCATGCTTTGCACAACTAGCTGCAAATGCAAAGCTTTTCAACTCTTGCAGTCGTCACACTAACTTTGTCCTCAGGTAGCTGCCCTGTTTGAATGGATGCATCATGTTGTCAGCCTGCACTTCATTCCAAAAGCAGCATCTGCCAGAGATCTTTGAAAACTTGGATTGCTCTCTGGAGCTCACTACAGATAGGCATATATGCTGTTCTACAGATCTGTACAGGTACAGAGTAGCACCTACCTTTTCAAAGAGACAGATCATCTGCATAATCATGGTTAGTCGTTATCTTATAATCTTTATATAATCACAAGCATCCTCTTGCTTTACGTGGCAGCTTGTTTCTCTAACTTGGCCCTTCAGAAGCTGGATGAAATATGACAATTTTTACTAGGCTTTATTTGCTCCCTCTTCTTGCATAGTATTGTGCAGATCATGAGATGAAGAGAGCTGTGTCACCTCACGACAGCAGGCATCTGGCTCACACACCCTTGTGAGATACGACTTGTTTACTAAGGCTTGAGCATTGCCTTGCTCTGTTTTGTGTTTCACAGACAGTCTTTCTGTGATCATATGTTTCTTGAGACAGGGGAAAGACAGAAATTGCCTGAAGTATTTAGATGGCTCTCAGATTTTAAATCTTTTTTAGTTGTTACTTGATACTAAATCCATTTAAGGGTTGTTTGATGACTTTAGTTAATTAACCTGTTTTATTTGATGCCAATTCCTCTTAAATTCAATGAAAAAAAAGGTTTTTTTTCAATATGGTCTTTTCAGATAAATAATATTACCTGCTTTTTCTGATATAATCATCTCTCAGCAAGCATCCAAGAAAGATTCATTACTGCCTCCTGAAGCTAAAAAAAAATGTCAAAGGTATTAAAACACTGACATTTTGTTGCAGTTGGATATGAGAGATCAGCCAGACAGCTGCCTGAAGGCAAACTACAAGATTACTCATCTGATTTTGTTGCTGTGATATGGGGTTGTTGCATACAATTACTGTGACTCACTCACTCTTTTGTCAAGCTCCATAGAAATGACTTTGCCCCATTTGTCATGATTAAAAGGGACTGTAAAGGCCCAGTGCTAGAAACCCAGTGCTACTTGTGATATTTGTTTAGATAGTGAAATAAGAGGAGGAATTCCTCTGAGGAGGAAAGATAAAAAAAATCTTAGGGTGCAGCATGTTTGGGTAATAAAAACCTAAAACTTGTTTGGTGGCAAGAGGTCATCTGTCTGTGTCTTCCACATGTTCTTCTTGGTTGTCGCTGTGATCTCCGATTATTATGCAGCTGTAGCTCTTCCACTTTGTACTGATGTCTTGTAGACTTAAGATTGCCCATATTCATCTCACCTGAATTTAGAGCATACAAATTCAGGTGCAGTCATTCTGCATAGAGAGGTTGGTTTGCTTTCTCCTTCTGTTTGCCAGGAAAGCCTGTGGGTTCCCTTGCACTTACTTAACCAGTTCTCTCCAGACTGTCCAAAACTGTCACAGGTCCGTTAGACAACCACTTCATAAGCACATTTCTTCTTGTTCTCCAAATGTATATTCTGGAGGCACTGAATACTTCTGGGTATTGGTTTCTTTTTCACCAAGAGCAAATAGGAGGAAAATTTTTTGGAAAGGTTGAAAGGAGCAGCTCCGTTGCTTCGCTAAAGGAGTTGACAAGAGACATGATGTGGGAGGACAACAATGAGATTCCTCTGATGGTGGCATTACTTCTCCCTTAGCCTGTGATCTGGCAGGGTAGACCATGCAACGCAAAAACAGAGGCCTGAGAAACATTAGAAAATATCTTTCCCTAAACTCTTGAATTAAATTCAAACTTTTGAATTAAAATTATCTTAGAAACAAAAAGCCTACCAGTACACTCAATGCCATCTTTGAAGAGTATGGGCAAGACCTTGCCAGCTTCTCTCTGTTCCTCAATCTGCTGCTTCCACTATGTTCTGGGCAATGGTTCAGTGTAGAGCAATAAAATCCAGACAAACAGCATCACCACCAGCCAGGGACCTGTCTCATAGATATACCATGTGTTTTTACTCCCTCCCATCCCAAGTAGAAGATCAGCAATTCAGTTTAAAGCTCGGAGCCATTTCAAGGCTGTCCTTGGCTGCTCTGACTGCTATTAAATCAACTGAGGTTGCATTACAGGACCTTCAGAGATCCTTTCCAACCAGTATCATTATAAATATATCAGATCTTATTAAGGTCACCCGAAATGATAAAAGGCAAGATTGGGAAAGTCACACAAAATGTTTTTAAGACAGCAAACAGTTTTCAGTTTCAGACAATCCCAAGCTGTTCTCTGTCCCCACAGTCCCACTGCCTTCTTTCAGGTAACGCTTCAGTTTTCCACTAAAGGCCAGTTACTAGATAGAAAAACAAGGTAGGTGTCTTGTTGCTGCATTAATTTTCAAAAAGATCAACTCCCTAACCTACTTGGCTGCACAAGCATAGCTACAGTACAAAGGATATGCCAAGAACATGCTGCTAGAGGCAGGTGGGGACCTGTATTTTGGGGGCCTTGCAAACTCAGATCTGTTTAAACTGATCTTTGCAGGGGCATGACACTTGCCCCTGCAGTGGGACCACTGCGCTGGGTCCGGCCACCACTGCATTCGGAATGGGCGCTCGTACCTCTACACCGCGTAAGATTCTGCGTGCGCTCGGTCCAAGTCCAAAATCAGTGTAGTAATTTCTTCTGGCAGCTGTTGCATAAATACACTCACTCCTTCCTTTCAGCCAGCTATGGCCATTATCTCTATTTTTGTCTTGATCCCAGCTTGAGCTATGCTCAGTCACAACAATGTCTGGTTCAAGATTTTCTTTTAAAAGATCCCAGAGGCCTACCAGCTGTAAATCTTAGCAGCAGTGGTAGATGAAACTGCAGATGTTTCTGCCTCAGTGTGAGCTGTTTTGCTGAAGAGATGCTTGTGTGTCGAAGATGCTAGTAGACGAGAATGGTGTTTCCTAGCATAGCGAGATCGGAAAGAAACACCTGAATTAGTAACCTGAATATTTTTAAAGTCCTATATATCTCTTGAAATGTTTAAAACAAAGCCAAACAGCAGCATGCAACATTTGCAGATTATGCTTTTGTGTGTTTTATTATAAACTAAGAAACAGAAGATTTGTTCTCAGGGTACTTCTCCCCACTGGAAAAAGTATGCAAAACTTCCTCTCCCTCATCACTATAGAAGTCAAAAATGGAAGACTGTTTTTTTCTAAAACCTTCTCCATACCCCAGGAATGCCCAGTCTTCCCCAGGGCAGGATCCCAAGGTAAAAGTTATCACTGTTTGTGCCTGAGGTCTCCTGAGCACCTTTTCTGCCTCTTGCATCGTTGCCTTCATTTCCTCACTTGCAGACAATAACAGCTCCAATAATGAACAGCAAAACTTAAAACCTCTTCTGTGGAGCTGACAAGCAGCCTCTCCTCAGCAGCTCTCAGGTGGAGCAGGCAGCTGAGGCCACAGAAGAGCTTGAACCTTCTGCATATTTATCCTGCATGAGACATAGTATTATGCAAAATAATTCAATGTTTAAGAATTCCAGCGAACCATCCCCTACCGCCTCTGTGAATTACAGAACAGCGCTGTCTGAGAGAGAACCCTCCAGGCAGAAAGAAAAGAAAGTCAATAGATTAGAGAATACTGCTCTCACTAAAGCACTTTCCATCTGGAAAGTCCCTCAAAGCAAACAGACCAAGTTATTTACTGGGGGTTGATATTGTGTAGGATTCTTCCCAGATGTGTGCATTAGCAAATACTTAGATGAGGTGAGTTACTCTAGTTCTGCCTTCCTACAGCCTAGGACTTTAGGAATGATACTAATTTGGTCGTTTTTTGCTTTGAACATTTCTAATATAGGCCGATCATAATGCGGGATGGCCTCTGCTGATCAGAGTTAGCACTCACATTTTCTCCTAGCAAGGAGTGAGGGCTCTGTCGCGTTTGAGTCACGGGCTTTCCTCAGAGCGAGGACAATGTTCTACTCCTCTCCTTAGTTTACGAACAAGTCTAGTAAGGGCAGGCTGCATTCTGTGCTCAGGCAAGGGACTTGCAGCTGCTTCTAGCCCCATGGAGCTGTTTTGCTGAGGAAGTTCCTCCACAGCATAACTCTCTTGCCCATCCTGCAGGCTGGGAGGCCCCTGCCCCTAAAGCCATCAGTCACACCAGCTAGCTCAGGGCTTCCTGGAAAGCCTCTCAGCACCATCCTAAGTCAGGTACATTTTGCAGGCAGCCTGAGCTGGGCCTTGGCTCCTGGCAGGTAGGCTGGAGGGCAGAGCACGCCCAGCCTCAAACCAGCACGTGCAACACAGACATACGCATTGCATCCCATGGGGCAGCAACATCCCCAAGCAAACAGCGGGCACTGAGACAGCAATACCTCACACTGCAGCTGCCAAACCTCCTTTGCCTGTTTTCAGTCTCGTCTGTCTTCAAGGTGCAGAAAGCAGCACTCACAGCCTATAACATACCCCAGACACAGGTCATAGAAAGAACCCCAAAACCTCTTCCAGATATTAGCTATTTTGGATCATTCTTCACCAACCAGAGCAGATGCATCCCACTCAAGCAATCCTCCGCGCTCAGGCCTGCGTACACCCCTGCATTCCTTCCCATAGTCTCCCAGTGAAGCCTTCCCTCCATCTGGTGCCTGAGGAGGCCTCCTCCCACGGCCGCCTCCCTCGTGCAGCAGGTGAGGTTAATCAGATGGGAGACTCAGCACAGAGCGTTTTATCAAATCCCACCACACCAGGTATAGACAGAAAAATAAACCAGATCAAACCACTTATCTTTCTCCAACCTGTCTTTTTCCAAGCAGTATCTTTAAACACATATACATACTAACAAATATATATATATTTAAATATATGTGTGTGTGTGTCCAAGCAGACTTTGATACTGCATCATCACAAAAGCATGAAGGAAAATAACAGAATGCAACTTTTCAAATGTGCCTGGTAAGAAGAATATCTTGTGATTTATGGTCTCAGCACAGCAAGGCACACAGGCAAATGCTTTAGCTGTAACTATCTGAATTACCCCATCTATTTTGAGTGAAGCCTGGGAGACAGTGACACACTGAAGCTGGGCATGTGCTTAAGTGCCTTGCTGAATTGAGGCCAAAGTTTACGTTAAAAAAAAAGGCCTAATTGGTATAAGCATAAAAAGTATATCTTGGCTATTTTATTTTCCATAAGGCATGGAAATGAGGAATAAAACAACAGTAAATTAGCTAGAAATGAACATTTGAATTCAGATTTCATAAGGTGGCACATCTGGTTGATAACGAAGCGGGATTTACTGCATGCTCTGACTGTGTATGGGCATCTATTAAGTGATTAGTGAAAGGAATTTCTCTCGCCTGAACGCCTTATTTCCTGTTTTAATTTCATAATGGATGGTTTAAATTTTCCATTAACAATAATGGGAACTGTTTTCTCTCGTGGGAGTTTTCTCCATCACATTTGGTAAATGAACATATGAGAAGCAAGAAGTCTTTAGAGAAAGATTGATAGTGCAGCCCTATGCATAATCTGCTGCGACGGGCACAGGATTCTCACAAAGAGCAACTGTCTGCCTTGACGGTGAAGATTTTCAGCTCACCCTGAGGGACAATACAGTATTTATAAAAAGACGCTCTTCAATATTAATGAAATGACTTACAGTAAATTCGCTGAGAGCCCGGCTGAGCCCCCAGATATCTCGCGGTGACACTAAGCAGTGAAGCAGTGCCAGTGCCAGCCCTGGGTCCGCTCCAAGAAGCTGCAGGTGCTCCGTGCCTCCAGGATCACCCCCTGCTCCCAGAGCTGCCGCTTCGTGTCGCACCTTTGCCGGGCGGACGGGTGAGCCCGGCGTCCCTTCCTTGGGTTGGGGTTGAGAGCCCAACCCAAAATCCGGTTGTAAAAGTTGTCAGAAAGGCAACATCCACGCTCCTGGGACCCAAATACCTTTCTAGGGCGGGCATCCGCGGACTGACAGTCGTGTCCCTTGCTCTGTTACACAAAAGCAGGCACGACTGCTAGCGCACCCCGTATGCGTTCCTGTTTACTCGCGAGGAGGGTTGTGCTGGTGGTGCTAAGCCTGTGAGTGAGAAATTAAGCGGCCGTGCATTTCCTGAGGCAGCTAGAATGAATGTACTTAGAAATTGCTGGAGTCCACATAGTTACAAGCTGTGGAAGAGATACATGCATAATTCACGTATTTTTAATTAAAAACAATACTATCCTTCAATATATTGCAATTACATTTATCTCCTTATATTCTTTGACTCAGTGAAGCATCACTTCTTTTTCTTCTTTCAAACAGAATATGAGCGTAAACAACATTAATTGGACCTAAGACTAGACGTGCAAGTGGCCTCTGGGGATGCCCAAGAGCCAGCACGTGAGGCAGAGCCACCCTACAGAAACATGGGGCAACTCCAGGAAGTCCCAGTGCCCTTTGCTGAGGCTGGGCACAGTGCCAGTAGCCAGATTTTCAAGCAGCCTCTCTACCAAAAGTGCCCTGCAAGAGTAGGTGCAGTGAGACTATGAAAGTGGGACCAAAGAGGCTTGGAGAGGGCCTTGGCTTGCGATCTGCAGGGGTGCACTCTTGTAGATCAACTTGTTCATTTTGGTGTGGCAGAAAGATTTATTTCCAAAACAGGGTGCCCCTGGAAGGAAGAGCCTAGCACTTTATGTTAGATCATGCATGTGGCTGTGAGGACAGAGCTTGCTCTTCTGAGCAGAATCCATCTTGGTCTTGGCGGGATCTCACAACAGGACCCTCAGAGGCAGGAAAGGCGGCGCTCGTATGCGCTTCCCAGGGCACAAAGCAGCAGCCTCAGAGACAGCTCTTGAGCGGGCAGATGTTTCAAACCACCACAGAAGGGTCGCTAGACAAAAGGTGCAGAGGTTCAAGGCACTGCCTTAAAGCAGCTTTTCCAGAGAAGGCCCCAAAACTGTGTTACTGAGGCGGGATGGGAGGTGGAGCCCCAACAAGTCGATAAAGAGTGCAGATTGCTTGGAAACATCCTTGGGATGGCTGTAAGAAGCCTTCTCCCACCCCAGGAAGTATTTTGGTTTCCTAGATGCTGTTCTAAGGAGTGTTTCATTTTTTAAACACTCTCACCTCAAAAAACCCTTCAATAAAACAAAACAAATAATAATAATAGTAATCAAATAAAAAAAAAAAAAACTTAAAACAGCTACACTAGGACTTAATGGTATTTTTCTCCTATGAGCCCAGGTGAGTGAATCCAGAAGTTTGTAATTGCTTTTCATTGCCAGAACAGTAGTTTAGGTTTGGCAAGTGAGAGGTTGTATGCTCTTAAAACAGAAAAATCAACTTGTGCTGCCCTTGTGATTTACAACTACACAATATGTAGCAAGATTAATTCCAGCTGCATTGCCTTTGGAAGAGAGCACTTACTTTACTGTAACCAAAGAGGAATAATGAGCTGGGCAATTTAGCAGTACGAAGGGATGAGGCATCCTCCTCTCC
>JAUBNY010000002.1:3037066-3051322 GCA_032275445.1 Crypturellus soui
CTTTATTTTGCCCCATTCTACAAGTGTGAAGGTTTGGGGCTGCTGGATTTCTTTGGGGAGCATGAGGCAAATTTCTTGTCCCATTAAATATAAAACAGATGAATCATTTTCTACTGCCATGTTACAACCAAGACCCTATAATGCTCTCAGAGTTTCTCCTATCAATCAGAAAAAGAGCCCAGGCTAACTCTGAAGGAAACTCAGGCTTACAACAGTCGCTTCACACTAAGAAACTGGTTAAGCTGAGATAAAGCCCTCATAATCAGTATCAAATTAAGGGCAATCTTTTATCTGAATACAAACAAGAGAACACAGTATACAGAGTAACAGAAAAATATACATCTTCAGCCATATAAAACACACAAAAGCTTTCCCGTAGGAATAGTATGTTGTAGCTGACAGTCAGTTGTTGGTAACTTTTCGGGTAATTCCACAATACTAAATGGAGGAAAGCGGAGAGCTGCTATTTTTTTTTGTAGGAAACTGTTTGGTGATGTTACCTTCATAGATCAGCACATTCCCTGAAGCTGCAACTCTGCCAACACGCAGGCACCCACGTACGTAACCCTACGCCTGAGACAGCCCCACCAGAGGCAGAGGACGTCACACGTAGCCAGCCCTTCCCGTCGCAGCGCCCGTAGGGACGCGCTGGCCGGCGGCGCGAAAGAAAGGGTGCGGACCCGGCTCGGCCATCGATGACTGCTACCGTGCAAACCGATCGGTCGCTTCTTGCCGCTCAGGAAGGCGCCTCAGCAACCCAGGAAAGAAAATCGTGCCCTCTGCGCAAGCTGCGGCCCCGCGGATAAGGCTCTGCAAACTCCACTGCAGCAGCAGCAGCTGCCGGAGCGCGGGCAAGCCCTCGTACGTAGGCAACTCGGGGAAGTTAAAACTTCCCACTTAATTAAAAAAGTCAATATCAAGCTAGAAAGTCAGTAGCAAATTACTTCAAATAACTGATCTTTTCATTAATGGAAAAACGAGTACGATTTAGTTTAAGATTTAGGTCACGATGACAAACTATAGGGAGCGTTGGGGGTGGATCTCTGTAGGGAGGGTTTTCTTTCCCCCTTGCAGCTATTTATATCTCTGAGTAAAGGTTAAGGTTAGGAATTTGATAAGACAGCTGTTTACTTTTCTGTGGAGACTAACAGTCCTGGGGTTAGATTTAATAATCATTCTTCCACTTTAAAAATGATTCTTTAACAAATAGCAGTAGCTCATTGCAATTTTCAGTTGTACAAAATGACATATTTTCTATGTTACTATCAAAATATTCTGCATAACATTAATCTCTGTGCAGTTATTAACATATGTACAGAACAGTGTTTCCCTATAGAAATCAGTACGCTCCTTGCTGATCCTTTTTGCCCTAGATTTACCAAAAGCAACCCGAAAATTAATTGCATTAATAGTATAAAACCTCAGGAGAGATAACGGAGCGAGGGTTTCTTTCCCAGCAGCAAGTAAGTAAAGGAGCTCCTTGGAGCGGGAGCCTCGCCGAGCCTTCCCTTCGCGCCGTGGGGTGAATCCAGGCGAGCCAGGCCCGCGGCGGCGCTTCCCGACGCACCGTGCCGAGTACACAGAAGCAGAGGAATGTAAACAGACAGAAGGCACGTGAAAGGCCCCGGCCCCTTCTCCGTGCGGCGCACGCGAGGCCTTCACAACTCGGTCATCAGCAGTCTCTTCATCATCTTCTCTCTCTCGAGCTCCCGCCGCAGGGTCTCGGCGCTGCGTAATTAACGCACAAACAACCAATTACGGGAGCAGCAAGAAGTCTCGTATTTCAATTTAAAATCATTAACATTTTGCAAATATCGCTAGAGGGGAGGAAAGGTTGGCTCGGTGAAAAGGCTAACGACTGATGGATGATTCAAAACCAGGTATTGGCTGATACTTCTGAACAGCAAACAGAAGCAAGAAAAAAAAGGGCATAGAAGACCCAGATGGCAAAACAGTTTATTTTTAATCTCATCCACATTAAAGGTCACTGACTCTAAAGAAAGCTGGACTAGGACTCTAAAAATAAATCATAAAGAAACAGATAGAGTAAATAAGGCTGCAGAAGATTAGAGTTAGAGCTTTCCGCTCCTCAGCATGGCTCGATATTGGGGAACACTTGTGCATACTGAGTGTGCTGCAGTCCTGCTTCGTGAGCATGGGGGTGTCAGGGGAGCAGAGCTTCCTGGCTCTGCTGCACTGAACTGCTCAGGAGTCCACAGAAACACCCTGGGTTTGGGAGCCCTTGGCCCAAGCTGGGACTTTTGCGCTCCAAAGTACTGAGTGCATCAGCTTCTTCATTTCTGCTCGGGAAATCACCAGCTTAGGAAATTCAGCTTTGAATAAATCCTAGAGAAGAAGTCAGCATGCAAAACCAGTAGGATGGAAGACTAGAAAAGGGAATACAGGCTGCCTGTGGAAAGATGGGTTGGCTTGTTGTCTCTCCAGGAAATTACATGAAAGGTGACAGCAGCTTGAAATTACTTTAAAAAAATAGAAAACCAGAGCCTGATTTTCATTTAGAAGAGTAAACATTTCTCAACCCCAGCTTTTCCCCCTAGACATTTAATTTCAAAAGACAAATTGCAACAGCAATTATTAAAAGAAAACCTTTGTGGTTCAAGCAAAATGACTTGCCCGAAGAAAAACTGCACAGTGTTTTCTCTGCAGCTCATTGGCCAGGGGGATGGTACACTAATCTTTAGTGAAGAAAAAATGCTGGCTGCAGCAGTTAATTAAGACAGATTTTCACTCAGAAAAGAATAAAGTATAGATATATTTCTTTACCCACGATTACCCACCAAACAGCAACTGAACATGTTTTGTCATAGGGGGAAACAGCCCTTTAGAAAGTATTGTTTTCCTACTGGAATTATGGTAGGAAAGAGAAATGAACACACAGAGCATCGTAACACTTCTGTGCAAGCAGCGCACAGTACCTGTCCGCCAGCGAGATGGGCTTGAGCGGCGGGTACACCGTCTGCGCCGTCGGGGCGGGCACCGTCTCTGCCAGCGACCTCAGGACGGGCGACGGAGCCATCGCGGGTATCTTAGGAGAGGACTGCACGGCACAGCACGGCAACTTGCTGTCTGTAAACTCTGCCTACAAAAAAACGCACACAGACACAAAAAGCAAAAAGCGTAGATTAGCTGCTGCTCCTCTCGCCTGTTTTCACTATCCTACTCTTTGCCAAGCACGCAGTAAGAGCAACTAACAAAAAGTTAAACGCGCAGGCAGTAGCTAGAGCTGCCCCGTACAACCCCTGTAGACGCTGAGCAGGCGGTTGTTTTGACAGTGCTTTAATGGCCATGCCCAAGTGACAAGTCTGACTGTAGCCTGCACGACATGAGACCAAACTCCATGCGCAGACCTGACAGCATTTCCATGAGAGACGTGCTCCGTCTGGAGAACACCACTTATCATCACTGCGTTACCTCTAAGTGCAATAAAGCGAGCTGACCAAAAGAGTTTTGTAACCACAGGCAACGTTAAGTCAATATTGGCTGTGCTGGTTTAAGACAGACGAAAAGATCTTGGAAAATAAAATAGCCCTGCCCTACTTTTTGGTACTGCCCTATTTCTATGCGTGACCCCAGTGGCTCATGCTCATGGTGCAGACAGGACCTTCAGTGGGGAGGAATGCTTGTCAGCACTTCAACTATCAGCACAAGATCGTACTGCTGTTGGCCTCATCCCTGACCACTTTTTCTTCCGAGTGTTGTTCAGACTTCACAACAGGGAGGAAGAAAAGTCACCATCCCCAGGGAGCATGTGATATTTATGCAGCAATTTGAATTACAGCTCTTTTTCTTTTTTAAAAAATGTATGTTTCAAGTTCTGCAAGCCACATACGATTAACACTAAAAGCAGAAACAAATGGGTTTAATCAGTGGGAGATTTTTTTTGAGCCCAGGCATGAATGCTTGGCTATTGCTGCTTTTCTTAAAATGTTCCTGCTCATGTTTTAACTAAAAGCATCTCAGATATTCCAGACCAACCTCTGAGGTGAAAGGATTTCCCATTTATTCATGAAATTAGTCATATTAATATGCTAGTTAATGGAACAAACTAAAGGAGCTCTCCCTCCTCAACCCTGGCCAATTAGCTGGGTAAACACGGTTAATGCAACCTCTTCAATCTTCCCTCTTGTTCAGCTCTTAAGACTCTGCTTTAGAGAGCAAGCCTGGTGCTCTTCATGCAGGATCTCCCTTTTCTGAGCTCCAGGTTTACTGCACGGGAAGGCAGTGCCGCTCTGCAAGCTGATGTCAAGCCTCCCAGCCTTGCTAAAGTCAACAGAGCTCTGACAAATTACACTGGCTCAAGACTTGCCTTGTGTCTTCAAGTGTGTTTACTCTGGGTAATGGTGCTGCAGTCTACATCCAACAAGTCTTTTTATATGCACCTGTTTACACAGAATGTTTGGACCAAATATTTAACTGGTCTAAACAGATATAATTTCATTAACTTAATAGATCTATGTGACAGAGCAGATGAGAGCATGGCATTGAGCCTGCTGCTTCTTTCTTTACAGAAATCTCTGCAGTTCTGAGGGGTTCCTGGCATGAACTTTCCTTTTTAACTGGTCCAGTTAACCACATTCTGCAGTTTTTCCTCTGATAAGATCAATATAACTTTAGGCACACCACAAAACCAGGAGCCCTCTACAGAAGGTAAAGCCTTCAACACTTCACCATTCATAACTTTTTTTTTTTTCCTCTTAATAAAATCTCAATGTTTTGCTCCAAGCAAAGAAAACATGAAGGGCAAGCAAAGAAAAGGAAAACAAATAAACAACGACAGAAAGATAAAAACAAGGAAAAGGAGTCACAAATGTTTGTAGGGCATGGGACTGTATGGGCCTGGAGAAGGTTCAGGGTTAGATCTGCCTGCGGGACCCATAGGCCTGCCCCAGAGCCCGTCCACACAGCAGCTGGCAGCGCTAGCGCTGCAGGTGCCTGGACACTGAACTAAAGTGCTGCTGGGGACACCCACGGCTCTTCGTGCTGGGATGGAGGACTATGGACCACAGCGGGATTCGCCTTCCTAATTGT
The DNA here is from genome assembly GCA_032275445.1 of Crypturellus soui. NCBI lineage: Eukaryota > Metazoa > Chordata > Aves > Tinamiformes > Tinamidae > Crypturellus > Crypturellus soui. The sequence goes on from JAUBNY010000002.1 coordinate 3,042,116, forward strand.
TCCCCCATCTTCACAAAATCCTTCTATAGCTGCTATTCACCAAACACATTTGTCTATCACTCACTCAAAGGAGTGTATGGATCATGGCATGGACCACACACCATTACTATTCATTTTTTATTGTAATGGTATTTTAAATATTTGTGATCTGGATTTCTATATACCCCTTCCCCAGGGAAACAAGGGTCTATGTGGACAAAAGAGGATTTCAGAGAGACTAGTGAGAATGATCACTATTAATTAGTGATTTGGGTTGGAAAGTATTTTATACATATCTTTTTCTTACCATAAAGTAGCTATGAAGGACATAAATGTTGTAACATCGGTTTAGCTTTCAGCACAATGGTACTTTCCAAATTTGGATAACTTAAGGTCAAGTTGCTGTGACATATTCCCACATATTTTTGGATACATCTAATGAGAGCACAACACTGCTAACTAACTGCCTAAGTAACTCTGACTTTACAATATGTATTTGGAGAAAAAAAACATTTAGATAATATCTCAAGCTGATCAGGTTTATTGTAAAAGAAAAGCCTCATTCTTTAATTAAATAAGAGGAGATTCTTACTGTACATGTCCCAATAAGGACTGGAGTTACTTAACTCTGATTATATGCCAGAAGAAAACAGATTGTTTTTACCAGTAAAAGTTAAGGTTAAAGTCTCAATTGCTTCATTTTGTGAATGTAATTTAAAAACTACAAGTTAGCTACTGTGGTTTATAATCAGAGGATGTTCCTTGCAAGACAGAATCACTTGTCTTGCTGGAAAGGACAGAGAAGGCTGCAGGCAGAGTCCAACTTCTGTGCAAGTTTAACAATACCTGAACTGCAATGTTTGATTCGGATTATTAAATAAATGGGAATTACACAGGGATGCTACTGTAGTCCTCAACACACTAAAATGCTTCCTTAACATTCAGATGTGATTTCAGTGAAAATCAGGCCCTTTTGGGGATGGCACAGGAGGCACTTTCCAGCAGGATGCCAGGCAGCGATCAGACAAGGGACCAGGCCATCCCTGCAACCTTGCACCCTTTGGAAAGGCTCTGTGGAGCTTCACAAGTGCCCTCCACACGCTGAGCTAAACACAAGGCCGGACCCAGCTCCATTAGCAGTCAGTCTTGGCCTGTAGCTCTTAGTCCTCTCTCTGTCTATTAAGCAGCAGCGTCTGCATGCAGGCAACTCAACCCATTTGAATAATGGGAATATTTAACAGATTTGCACCCTAAACCCTACTTGGAATGTATCTTTTTGAGGACAGTTTAATGCATAACTTTCTGACGCTGTTAAAAAAAAATCACTTGGAATTGTGTTAAATACACAGTTCTTTAGTTGTATGTTCTACTTACAGAAAACTGTGGTACTGTTGTAAAAGGATCGAAAAAAGGATTAGATGTATCAGCAGGGAATGTCTTTATCTTTAAAAAAGATAAAGAAAAAGATGTTACTTTCAGAGCATAAAAATGGAAAAGAAAAAAAAAGCAGCAAAGCATTGCAAGTATAGTGACACATCTAACAAATTAGAATGGCTCAGCAGTGCTTGCACCAGAGCAAAAAAGACCCCCCCCAAAAAATGCATACAGCAACCAAATGATGAATAGTCAAAGGATAAATAGGAAGATTTGATAGATTAATGTTACCCATATAATAAAATCTGTTGTGCAGATTCTGAGGTGATTGCATGCAATATATCTTCCAGCTCTGTAAACAGTCATAGAGTCATTATGTGCTGCCTTCAGTGAACACTGTACATTTCAGAACAGATAATACAAACTCCAGGAACAACTTGTCCATTGCAGGAACTTCAGCTAAAGAACTTGTGCTTTATGTGTTTCAGACTTCCAAATTTTCAGTTACACAGTTGCTGCCAAGGACAAAATATCACATAAAATGGGATTATAAGAAAACCAACCACCAACTGCTTGTTTCAGGCAGCTAATGGGACCGGTGAGTATGCCCCTGTCAAGTGCTCATCTGTAGATAAAGGATCATCTCAGGAGACTTTAATTAAAGGAGCCTGGAGCTGCCAGGTTACAGATCTGCGCGCCCTTGTACTGAGAAACCCGATAACTCCAGAGCTCAGTCGAAAGCATCTTGCCATTGGTGCCACCAAGCCTTGCTGGAAAGCACTTCTGCCCTCAAAATAATTTCAGATACGAAGTGAGATAAAAGGAAGAGAAACCCAGCAACAATCACTACCTCTTTTCATTGCGAATGATACCTTTTTCATGATTTTCCTCTCTAAAATGCCGACATTCATCCATTCTTTTATTTGGAGAGAGAACCAAGTCTCAATTAAGGATATCAATTTTTAACTGCACTTCATGCATCCCACTTAGAAAACACATTCTCCATTGAAAAGGTGTGTTTTTGAGTTTATTACAGAAACTATTATGCATGTGTTTATTATGCATGGCTTCAAAGAGAATTCACTAACTATAGCTATATAACTTTTGCTTAATAATGCACAAAACTACTCCCAAGGTCCGGAGACGCTGTAGGCTAAAGCAGCACCTGAAATTATGAGGTCAAATATAATTAAGAATATGTATAGTGTTTATTTTGTAAACAAAACAACAGAACCATATTTGCCTTTGAAAGATGCCAAGGGAAATTAACAGCCATCTGCAGGCCAACTTCTGCAAATGTGTGGAATTGGTCTGGGAATTAACAGGCAGGCTTCTTACTCCCGAGAAGCAGGAATGGCAGAAATGCAGCTGGGCACGTCAGTACCTTCTTAGCAGAAGGCAGGCGGCTGCAAGTCAGTTGCATAGGTGCAAAAGAGCAAACTGTGCAAGGGAGCAATTCTTTTAAATCACATTTTCCTAGGTAAATATATTACATAAAATTTCACACTTCTTTTATAGGCCTATATTCACACGTGTTCGATAGCAAAATGTGAGTGTGCATATGTATATGTACACACACACACACACACACTATAGAGCTAACTGAACCTACTCATTAGATCCAAGCAGCAGCCTCTGGCAAATTTGTTATGCTACGTCACGCTCAGAGCCAAATCCGTCACCCGAAAACACGGACACGGCCATAGAGTGTCTTGCTCTTTTGAGAGCAGTAAAAACCCAGGAGCCCAAGCTGCCATTCTCAGGTATTCCAAAACCATTATGCAGGATTTACAATGTGATATTGGGGAATAAAACACAAGTGTGCTCTATTGTAATCACAATCCTCTAGCCAAAGGCAAAGCAAACACGGAGATGTGAAGTTGGCTTTTGTATCCAGTCTGATATGCTACAGTCCAATTCCCTCTAATTTTGCAGGTTGGCCTCATTAAAGAGACAAAGTGGAATTACTGAGAAAGGAGAAACGACGCAGAATGATGTTCAAGAGCCCACTGAGCCTGGGACCAGAGGCACATGAGGGAAGGCAGCCCCGAGCGCGCACTGAGGTACCCGGCAGTGACGAATGGTCTCTCACAAAAGCAGCTACTGCCATCTGTGAGCGTGCCTAAGGCCGGCCCTCGTACTGAAACACAGCAAAACGCAGTTAATCTGGCTTACTTCTCAGCGTGAATGCCTCCCTTTGGGAGTCATGCTTATTTAATCTCAAGAAGAAAGACAATCCCAACAAATGAAAAGCTCTGTAGGTTCTAAAACACCAATTTCCGGCATTTTAATGCAACTAAAAGCAGAAAATAAGGCGCACAGGAAAAAAAAAAGGAGAAAAACATAGGATTTGAGAGTGAGAAAGCAGAAAAAAAATCCACTCATCTTTTAGCATTTATTCTTCCTTTCCCTCATCTTTTCTCCTCCTGAGCAGAGGCTGGTGTTACTCAGAGGACAGGTTTGCCTCACTCAGCATGCTGCTGCTGGCTCCCACACACAGAGCGGGGAGACATCGGCAAGAGCTGCTTTTCTATTAGTAGTTTGTTTCTTTCCCCTGGGAAGTAGGTAGAACGCCCTAAGGCATACAGTGGCACCAAAATCCATATATCTGAGAATACTTTCCAGACCGAGGATACATGAGAGGAGGACAGTGACAAGGAGAACAGCAGTTAAGCATCCGGTTTATCTGAAACAATATATGGAAACCTATATGGTCTTGTTGTCCAGGAAAATACTTTGACCTCTCTGTTCTGCATAACCATCAATCTAGCAGTACACTGACCTGGGAGGAAGAAAACTCCCTGCACACTCCCACCCCATCACATGAGAAATCAGCATTAGCTGTGAGACTTTTTCTGCACCTTGTCTTGGGATCAAATTTATTATTTGGAGTTAAAATTCCCAGGACAGCTCAGAAAGCAAAACAACTCCCAGAGCAGGGTGTTGTTGAACCTTAATGCTGCACCCTCCCCACACAACACAGTGCCTCTCTCCATGTCCTGGAAAAAGGCCAGGCCATAACTCTTAAATTTGACCTGACTCATGCAGCAGAAAATAATCTCTAAACTTTTCCTGGTTGTTGTCTCTGTTGCAGCAGTGTGTGTTGAAAGATGCCCTGCAGATTAAGAAAAGAAGAGGAGCAAAGTCATCTCCGCTACCTCCAGGAAAGCTGCTGCTTCTCCAACTTTGAAGACAACCAGCAGCTTCCAGGCTTCACCTGGCACAGAGAGTATGAAGGGATGAGGGTGGTGGAAGAGCAGGAAAGCAGCAAGAAGAGGACAGAGCAGGGCTCTAACAGCACAGATAGGTATGACACATGATTTTAAGGACAGCTGCTCTCTTTGCAGGAGAGAAGATAGCCTTGCAGTGTAGGTCCCAGCTGCGAAACATGCTCCAAAGCAGGTCCCATAGGTCGCTGTCACGCTGCAGCCGTGGAAGGTGAGCGAGCGTGCCCTGCGTTGCAGCCGCTCAGGTCACGCGCTGGTGCCTTGTTTCACAACCTCAAATGCTCCCTGCTGGAAAGGTCAGGGCGCAGTACCAGAGCTGAACTATCTATATCCTCATCTAGAATATTTAGCTTGGCAAGCTGAGAATTTACTACAGTTGAAAGAACCCTTGGCCCTTAACAACCAGAAAATAAAACAAAAAAACCAACAGGAGAATATCAAACCAATCAGCACAGTCTCAGGAGAAGTCTGGTGGTCTAGTAATCTTTAAGGAAAATAACCAAATAATCTCAAAACATTTCATATAGCCAAATAGCCACATTACTTTTGTGGGAAAATGAATGAACTATTATCCCTCCATGGATAATTCTCTTCCAATATGTAAAAATTCTTATTGCATTATTAGCTGTCTCTTTGGGCAACATATTTTGCAGGTATAAAGATACACAACCAGTAAGAATTAACAGAATTAAATAATTTTCCTCATTGTTTATATTGCAGGCAAGAATGAAGGTGAAGGAAAAAAAGGAAAACAGGAGAAGTCTTGACTTTTGCTTTGCATTCATGCAAAAAGAGTTCTTTTGAATAGAATTTAACATCTCAGTACAAGGATTTTTACTTTCTTTAAACAACTTTTAGATGGGTTAGGAGAAAAAAAACTGCTGTGTTCTCATAAAGCAGAAGTGGGGGGAAACCAAGAACAAGTATTCTCACCTGAAATGAAAACAGCAGTAGACTTGTAGAAAATGAGTCAACAGCTGGAATGTGCTAATTAGAATTAAATTAGCTATTTTTGGTATCTCTATCAGAAGGGAATATAATACAAACGTCCTGGTTGCAACAAAAAATACCACTTTGGGGAGCAAGGGACTTATTTTGGATGATTGCCTACACTTAAAAATATAGGCAAAAACTGAGTACCCAATGTGTCCCCTGTCCTGCCATAATGCTCTTTAGAAACAAAGCTCTCAGTCTACACATATAGACAGAGGAATACTCTATGGTGCTTTATTTCAAAATACATGCCTTAAGTTGAATATCATCACATCCACACAGGACTCTACACGTCAAACTAAAAAAGAACAGCATCCAGAACTACTGGACTACATTCTGTTAGCATTTCCCAGTCTTGATTTGTAGTGTGATTTCTTATGAACTATCCATCAGACCTGCTTTCTAAAACTAGTAATTGAATTTTGTCCTCTGCAATTGTTCACTAAAAACAAAAAGTGAGCATACAGGTTCAGAGGATAGAAAAGTGAAAACAAAGCGTGTCTGGTCTTTTCCACCATGCAAAACTCCAATGGCCACAATATTCTTGTAAGGGGAAGCAACTCCTGATTCCAGTGATCATTTAGCTGAAGCCAGCTCCAGATCACTCCTTCTGTGCGTGGCAACGAAGTGATGTGACACGTAGCAGGCACAAACACTTTCTGGATGCCTGAGGCAAAACCAGACCAAAGCAGTGCAGTTCCACAAACTTGTAACAGGATGGAGGTGTAAATTAGCAGCTACCACTGGCTGTCTCAGACTTCAAAAAGGCTGTGTGAACTGAGTGTCCCGATGAACCAAACTTGGTATGAATCCCATTTGTACTTCGTCCCAGGTTATCTTCTTTTCAAGAAACACAGGATTCTTTCCACTTGTTGAAACAGTATGTCAGTGTCAGCAGACAGCTTTAAGTTGCATGCATTAAAGGTAGTGGTGGTTTTGTAGAAACATCATATTGAAAACAGCCTAAGGCACCAACTGTGAAGTTCTTTAAGAAGATGCATTTCTGTGCTAGATACCAAGTCAGAGAAATACTATTTGTGCAGAATTGCCCAGCTTACTGCCATTCTCTGTGTGGTGATAGCACAGTGCAATGTCCCTCCTAGGTCTGTCTGGTGGTCAGGTCTCGGTTGCTCATCTCCTCAAAAACTGGCAGAAGCTGGAGTTCAAGGAAACATTTAAAACAGCATTCATCAAAACCTGAAAGTTAGTGTTAGCAAATCTAACTGTTTCACTTAATCTGGTTTATCAGCTTGGTCCAGGTTTCCACAGGAATGAGGGCCTACAATAAAGAATCTCCCTTCCCACAGGAACCATGCAACTCCTACTGGTAAGTTGGAAAAGTTCCCTCTTGAGCATCACATACAGTCCAGAGGTCTACACTGTTGTCCTTGCTAAACCAAGTTCCTTGAGACTCCTCTCAGATGATGGGCTTGCCATTGCTTTGCTCTTCTCAGTGCTCCGGCCTTCTTCAGCCTTGTTCCTGTCAAAGCCCATCTGCCTTGGAGCACAACCAGCAGCACACACCACATTTGTGGGGTCTCACTTGTGTCATAGGACTAATATGTTCCTCTCCATCAGAAACTGTCCTCTGTCTCAGAGTCGCATGGCAGCAGTACCAGGAGATGGCTGTGTAGCCCCTTGGTGGTGATGCAGCAATTTTTGGTTGCAAATAGGTGTTCAATGGAGCCTATTGAGTCAAGGTGCAAGCCACCGCCTAACTTTGGCTTTGCTGCAGCTATTGCAGGCCATGGATACTTCATACTGTATAAACCATATACTGCTTGCAAGCAGATCTACCTGGAGCTCCTAAACACAGGGGTTAAAACACCTGGGATAAAACCCCGAATCTTCATGCCAGCTTTTGTATTACTTCACAAGGGCAGCTCTGCAAATTGCGCTGGTGCTAGGACCCTCTTATGCTGCCCTGTTGATCTTTGCCCTAAGAGTTATAGTTAGGGGACTAGCTATACAGGTAGCAAAGTGATTCCAGAGGCATTTGTAGAAGTACCAACGTCATCACTAAGTCAGCAGGGCGTCTGTACAGCACATCAGAAAGGAATGCATTTCCTGGCTCAGCTTTACAACATAACTTTGCCTGGAGACTGTTTTGGAGAAAACATTTTATTCTTCAAAAGAATGTACAGTAGGGACAATTCAGATGTAATAAAAGCAAGTCAGTGTCCAGGCTCTTACAGTCTTCAGGATTTTATTTCACTGATGCTGTGAAGGTGAGCAAGTTTAAGCAGGACGTAACCTCAGTGTGTACTGTCAGGCCAGGCGCAATCCCCTCAAAAGATGTAGCAAGGCAAAATGATGTCATGGTCCATATGCATCAGCTAAAATACAGCCTAAGGACTGCAGCCCTTGCTTGGGCTTTGCTTCAAACACATAAATGAAACAAATAAAAAGCAGCAGGTGTATTGGCTGGGTATGTTTTTTGTCCAACACTGGTGCAGAATAAATCAGTGATGTTCCTAGGACAGCTAGTGCAAGATTACCTTATCTTCCCCTTTTGTCTTTACCAATGACAAAATCAACAGCGTTCCAGTGCCAGGTGCCTAGACCGCATGCACAGCCAAGAAAATCAAGTGGTATCTTCTGCAGATGATGGTGGTTGTCATAGAAGAAAGTCACTAAGGATGGACAACACGAAGAGGAGAAAATGAGTACTGTGATCCCTTGCAGATGAGAGTGCCCCAAGCAAGCCATATATTCACAATCTGACTGCCAGCAAATGGTCAGCAGATCCTACATGCACTTTGCATCAGAAAAAAACTGACGGCCAAGCACACCTGAGTGATTCTAAGCATACCCACGGACTGCTCATCATCCGACAACTGAGAGTTCACCTTGTCTTATTAACACAGAGACTTTAAATCCAGGGAAAGGCTGATGAATAACTGTGTAAGAAACAGGCACTTTTTCAAAAGCACTGGGATCACATTCCCCCACTGGAAAGTTATGACAGTCTGACGCAAACAGCGCACTGCCTGACCCTTGCCCAACACAAACAAATAGTTTGACTTTCTACTGTAATCCATCTCCGCTCACATAAAATCAAGAGTTGCCTGAAAGACCTTAAGAGTCCAGAAGTTCAAACCAATCTTGGTCTCCTTGAATGTCAGGATAGGAGAAATATGTTACATTAATTTTCTGCCCTACTTCTCTGGGCTATTGAGCTCTGTGAAATTCCCCAAGAGTTTATACCATTCCCTATTCTATAGGCAAAAACAGCACATGTGCAATCAAGTCAGCAGTGTGACAGGAGAAGTGCTAAAATGACAATCTGGTACACTGCTTTTATGGCCCCTTAAGCACCCGCTTAAGCATACGTTCACCTTCAATGTGTGACTAGCCTCAGTGATTCCTGCAGCTTTAAACTGCCTACGTGCCCAAATGCTGTGATCCTTCCTGGACTTGGACCCACTGGAGTATGTACAGGAGTGGTGAGGGCTGCACTGAGCTGTGGTCTATAACTCACTTCTCCAGAAGTCTGCCTCTATATGACCACCATATTGCTCCCTCATACTAGGTCAGACCATATTTATCACCATTTCTAGCATGGATCCTAGAAACAAAGCCCTGCTTCTTTAAATGCAATGAATACAAAACCACTGGATCCCACCAGTGAGAT
>JAUBNY010000002.1:3051422-3062637 GCA_032275445.1 Crypturellus soui
CTTGCTTTTTCATTTAAACGGAGCTCTGCTTCTCCACAATTTGTTTACTGGGCAAAGTATCCAGGGGATCCATTATTAAAGACATCTCTGAAAGTGACTGAAGATGATTACATTGCAGTGAATAAGGATGGAAAAGGGAAACAGGAGTGAAGCCAAATGATGACTGTCCTGTCCTTCGAGCTCTGGTTGCAGCGCATCTTCAGGGGAAAAAACACATTGCTAGTAAAATGTCACTGGCATTGCTGGCTGCCTCTTGGTATCCTCCAGCCCATCCTAGCAGCAAGTGTGCCAAAATGGGAGCTGGGCATTTCCCACAAGGCACATTTCCAGCACCACCCTTTCTGAAATGGAGGAAGCCAACACACCTTCTTCTGGGAAGCTCTGTTGATATTATGGGTCCTGGGAAGATTATAGTAAACTCATTCAATTCCAAAAAGCTTCAAAGCTTTCACTCTAAATTGTATGGGAGCAGAAGTCGGCCCTGCCACCCTCAGAGCTGGGGAAAAGGAAGGGTAAAGCAACAATTTTACCTTTCTCCTCAGAAGCCCTGGGATAGCTGAGAGTCAGGATCTGGTCTACCCTATTTTCTAGATTTTGTTTGCTTTTGGTAATCCTGTGCCTCTTGCTTTCAGAATGTACTCTCTCTGAACACGGGAACCCACTGTTCTTGAAGCAGGAACATGCTCACTTCAAACTTACTGTAGGTGTGGATATAAGCCTTCATCCACACTAATTGCCCCTGTTCCTGGTGATGGAGAAAGCAGTTTCTCCAACCCTTCTTGCCAAGTCACTAGTAACAAAAAAGGAGGGATCTGAAAGGCAAAATTACTTTAGAAGCACATGCAAGCACAGGCTCTGCTGACCATCAGCATTTTCAAGAGATCAGGTTTTGCCTTTGCCAACCAGTTGTTGATGCAAACACAAGGACTCTGACTGAACGTCAGCACCTGAGCTTCATCGTTATGGATTTGACAGCTTGCTCTGGACACTGCCTGAGGTCAGACTGCCAAGCGGTGCACAATTCGGGTCGTCACAAGGCTGCCATGCTTGGTGTGAGATTCCCCATCTTCAGCACGCCAGATGGCCCACGCGGCTCTCCTGTTACGTGGCATCTTGCTAATATCCAGTGTGTTGCCAAAAGTGACCAGGCAACGTCCCACAGAACCAGGGCACTTGCAAAGCTCCAGCCATTTTTTTTGGCAGAGGAGCGACAGGTGACATTAACTTGCTAAACAAGTTCTGCAGAGGTTCACTTCCCTGACCTCACTGGCTGATCTTCTAGGCGGAGGTTTCGGTCTTGGACTGTTGAACGTGAGATGAATGTCATGCCACAAAGCAAGCAATAAATCCCTCAACAGCAATGGTGTTGTGGGCAAGGTCCAGGGAATATTCTAAGAGTTCCATTGTAAAAGCTGTTTTTCAGTCAGACAATTTAAATTTGATATATGGGCCACCTATCCCTGTATAAATTTTCTTCCTTGGCCAGAAATAGTTTAGTGTTTGGATTCTTCGAAAGTGACAAAAGGAGAAAGGAACAGAAGAAGAGGCCTTCTATTGAAATCAGTGGGTTTTCAAGCCAGCTGAGATGACAGTAGGTTAGCTGGAAGTAACCCACTCTGGCATTCCTCTTTTTATGATCAAACAATCCTTTTCTGCTATGATTTACAGAATAGGGCACGAGGCGCAGAAATCATGCAATTAGCACTGCACAAGCATAGTGAGATTTATGCAAACTTAAATTTATCAGTTCAACTGATCAGTGGTTTCCCATTCCTCGGAGTTATAAGACTGCTGTACTAGACTTTATACAAAACACAAAGCAAAAGATCTCTCCTGATATAAATCTCACAAGCCTCTCTGTGTTTCTTTTTGCTTGCCAATAAATGCGCTGCAATCATTTAAATAGGGAATATTCCTTGGCAGGGGATTTTCCTCCTTGTTGTGATGACTGTAAAAGGCAGAGGACAAATCTATAAATGGCCAGTGAAAGTTGTTGGTTGCTTAGGTACCATTGATGGTTCATCAGAAGAAACTGCTGTTGAGACTGCTCAGGAATTCTCCAAAGAAAATGCCTATTCCTTCAAACCAACAGTATTAGGAGAGAACCAATGGTGATTCGATTTCTTCCAAATTTAAGTAATAATCAGAAATTGTTTCATTAGCATTATATAAGAGGAAGTTTCAGCGCCTGCATTAGAGACAACATCTTGTTTGGAAACTTGAGTTCATTGAAGTGAATTAAAAAACATTAGCTGACACCGAATCACATCACAAGTGCTAAAATGAAAATATTTCAAACTGACCTGATATTTATCTCTACCCTCCTTATCCCTTTCTGACATTTGATTCAGAATGTTTTCCAAAATACAGACTTCTGAAAGAGAACATAGACAAAAGGACTCTCTACTTCAGGAACAACAACAACAAAAAATCTTATCTGTTCCAATTATTCCACTGAGTGGCAAAGTTTGCTGGTTTTACAAGCTGAGTCACCGAGCCAGTCAAAAAGCAGCTTGAAAAGCAGATGTTTTCATTTTCTGTTGGAGCTTGGAGGCATTCAATTGAAATTCTACTGCAAAGCAAAGCAGTTATTGCATTTGCTATCACACTGGAAAAATGTGAATTAGAACTACACATATATCATTTCATTAGTGTGTCGGAAAGAAAACAGATACACAACAGCTACTCTCTGGAATTGAAATAAAATTGTCACTAATTATAGTGAGGAAGAGAGATTATGAACTTTGCAGCTGCTGAGACAAAAGGAATTTGGAGGCCAAAGGAGAGATGGTTAATATGACTTTATCAGAAGATTTTGAGAGGCACTATCTCTATCACTACACTTATCTCACTAAGCACAAACATAAAAGGATCTATCTAGTTTCAAGCAGGTATATCAGAAGATGAAGATTTTTGTATTCAATAGATTACTGTACAGTAGAAGAAAGAAAAAGGAGACTTAGCCAGCTAATCCAAACTCTATAGCTAAAAAGCCCTGTGTATCTATTGTTCACTTTTATTCCACCTAGGCAAATGTTACACCTGCTTACTTCTGGTAAGAATATATGAAACACGTTTACAAGTAAATCAACAATTTGAAATACAAAAATGATATTGGAAAAAAGCATGACTGAGCATGTAAAGCATTATTTACAAAGATACATGGTTTGTAAGAGAGCTGCTGATGATTTAATTTGCCAACTTGCAGTAGGGGGTAGATGTCAGCCAGTTTATTACCGCCTTTTGAAATTCCACCAGCTACTCTATCTATTAAGTCAGACTCGAGTGCTCTTGTCTAACCACTGCTGAAATAGTAGTGACCTATGTCACTTCAGGAGCACTTTAAAAAGGTCTGAATTGAAGATGGTATATGCAATAACTACACTAAAAAGGAAACCCACAGACAGACTTTCACTGCCCTGTTTACGGCATTTGACACTTTCGAACACTCCATCAGTTGGGAGCAGTCTCCCTAGGATCTGGCCTAGACTCTTTGTCATAATTTGATTTAATAATTTGACTTTTTTTTTTTTTTTCATTTTAAAACAGCATTCATATTTGGCCCATCTGGAAGACTGTTGCCAAACCTGTCCCACGCACAAGTGTCCCTTATCACTCCCGTAGCCCTCTCAAGAAGCATGTTCTTCCCGGAGTTTCACAGGAGGTGTGACACAAAGCTAAATCATTATATCCGTGGATTAGTTTTCTGCTGGATCAGTGAGCTGATCCAGATTCTGGTAAAATTACACTACAGAGGCTGGGAGAGGTGAAACTACTGAGCACCCACCTATGGAAAGCCCTGTCACAATTGTAATACCACAATTTCATCCTCTAACAAAACACTTCCCACGTGAGCAAAACAAACATCACATCACAGGGCAACCCTCTCATGGATGCTGCTTATGGAGCACTGTTCTGCAAGCTGATTTTCAGACTCTGCCTCCCTGAAGGTACACTAGCGTAGAAGACCCAAAATGGTTTATATGACTTTTTGCATGTGCCTCCCCAACAAGTGGCAGACCAGCTATGGAGTGCAGCTAAGGTTTCAAGTTCCAGCTGCAGCCATCTTTGCAGGATCTGGCAGAAACCCAATGTTTGTACACACCTTTGCCTATTTTGTAATTTCTACAGGCATGCGACAGGCACAAATAATGCCAGAAGGCAGCTATAACAACATCTTAAAATGCATAGATATGACTAAAAATAATTGCATGTGGCAGCTATCACCTCTGCAATGAAAAGTTCATGCTTTTTAGATCCAAACTACCTTCTGACATTACACTCAACTTCATCCCAAGGTTGTTAAAAGTCATCCAGTAGATCATTCAGTACTTAAAAGCAATGAATTAAAAAATAAAGAGTAAGCACTGTGTAGTATCACATATTTCCACTTAACACCTTCCCCTCTCTTTGATACCTTCTCCTGCTCACATACACATCCTATCCAATTTATCACAGTGTCTACTGGTGCAAATTCAGCAACATATTTTACCTTCTATATCTTTTTAATTCTTGTAGAATTCACATTACATTTGTATATGTCTAAACAAATATACATAACTATAAATATATATATAAAATATGAAAGTATAGAATCATCTGTGGTACATTTACACAGCATGTAAAAGATGTTACTGTGCTCAACATAATAATGGGAAAATAAATGACCATCGAGCCAATGAATTAAATCATGTAACACAGAGGCAGAATAAAAGCTTATCTAAATGCTTACAGTCCATATTTTAGCATGTGTTTATTCTGCTTCTTCATTTACTCGGTGTGCCCTTTTATAATGGATGGATAGATGGGACCAAACACCCAGATAGCTGGGCAGCAATCAATGCATTTTGTATGTAGCGAACGTTAAACTAAAATTCAATACGCAATCTCTGAGTTTAACTGCATTCCCAAAAACTTGGTTATCAGAATGTCAGTAATTCAACAAACTCTGCTTATAAGACTGACTGTCCACACATAAAGCTCCATGCTGCAACACGAAAGAGCTATGTATTGATTTTAAGTTCTATTTTCAGTCATTTATTTGTGCAGACTACCAGAAACAGCTCTTAAAGAGTGTGAAAGTCAAGCATCAAAATGCATTCACCCATTATTTTAGCTGATCAAGTGCCATAGTTATTTTAAAATATGGTATGTTGCCTCGCTAGTTATTAGCCTGTTTTAACTAGCCAAAATGCTAAGTAGATAATTAGCTTTTGTTTGAATCAGGTTACTGTCTGTGTGCTCTCAGTAGCCTTGCATTGCATGTGGCACCAAGTGCACTCCTGCATTCCTATAACCTCCCAGCTACTCAATTTTACTATTTCATCACTTCAGTGAATCCCTAAAAATTGTTTTTTCTATCTGGCTAAAGATTAAATGTTCTTTTCCAGCCAGAAAAAAAAAAAAAAATCAAGCATTCTATGGATTCCTATGGAAATTGCTTTATTTCCCATGCTCTATTTTTTTTTCTTGCATTAAGATTTTTCGCTTTAGCAATAGCTATTCTTTGTCTTTTTTTTTTTTTTTTTTTTAGTTTAATATGGAGTTAAAGGGCATGAATTTGAAACTGGAAATAAACACTCATTTACCAATATGCTTGCTGCTTTGGGTTCATACCTGGAAATACTATTGCTGAGGTGCTGAGGAAAAATTGCTTATTTGCACAAATTGCTTTGCTCTTAATTGGCTACTGCATACAAACTACTCAATTTGTATGTGCACACACTGTAATTGAAAGGCAGGGCAGGAAAACAGCATTTTTATTTCTTCAATCTCACCTTGAACTAAGAGTCCATTCTTTCTATGAAGATGAGAAAAGCAGAGATGAAAAAGCAGAGAAAAAAGAAATATATCACACAGCTTTCCAAAGTGTTTTAAGAAGACATATTTTATCTATTTTATCTTCATTATGTAGTTCAAGTAGGTGAAACATTTATACATTTCCTCTAAAATGTTTTAGAGATACTGGGGTTTGTGGCAATACTTCATCTACACTTCCAGACAGTAAAAGCAGATACCTGCTACTTAATATTCTTATCAAATATTAGTCTTGAACTGTATTAAAGCCACTTTCATTTCAAACTCAATGCCAAAAAGACTTGTTGTGCAACTATTTTCCTGTCTTCTTTAGATTTTTTTTTTGTGCACAGTAAGTGAAAATCTCTCTAGAAGTGAAGGTGAGAAATACTGGAATGATTTCTCACTCTATTATTTGGCTTACTGCAACCTTGCAAAATTGTCATGAAAATTTAGTAACTAAAAATCAAATCAATTCCTCTTCATCATTTTAACAAATGCTAATGGGAAGTAAAACAGAAAGATATTTTACTCATCTTCCCCTCAGCTACCACTGAAAAAAAGATCTATTGAGACTTTGCAGTGATGTTTTATTGCTTCCATCAAGCTACTTGTTTTCTCAGCTTCCCCTGAAGATGCCTGGCTTTTGACCTGGGTGATTAGTCAAGTCATTCATTTATATTTCAGATTCTTATGCCTTGAACTGTTCTACATTTTACGACGGACTACAGGAGTACTTGGGTTCAATTAATGGAATGAATATAAGGCTCCATATCTGCAGCTCTGACTTCGGAAGACAGAGCCGAGTCAGTTTAGGTATGAGGTGCTGGTAACCTTTTATGGTCTTTAATAACTTTCAAGCCTGCAAGAAGTGAGCTAAAATAAATTGCACTGCTTAGCATAGAATCAGAGCCCAGGAGTCTCAGGGCTACGATGCTGTTTTGCTCAAATATCTGTTATTATTGAAGAAGGAAAAGTAACAAGCCCTTTCTGAGTTCTCCTTCCAATTACCTTGATAATTAATTGGAAATAGTATTCTTTTCCCTTCTGTATCAATAATAATCCCTCAATAATCCCTTCTGTATCAGATAATAAATATGTTTCACTTGGAATGTTTTTTTACAGCTACAGTTGTCTTGGGGTAGTTTTAACTTGACCTTTTATCAGGTTCTGCTATTCTGTCATTTCCATCAGCACCTTCATCCCCTTGTGGCAAAGGTACTACTGCACTGTGGATATCTCTTTTTCTTTCACCTTTTGCATGACTTGCAGTGAGGCCAAGAGGAACTTTTCCTTCAGAAAGGCAGACAAATACAGTGAAGGCAATGGCTTTTGGGAACTGGAAGAGAAGTACTCTGTTATTTCTAAATGTTCTTCAAAATAAATTAGATTTCAGGTCAACCTGTGTTTAGGAATGAGTCTTTAGGTTGAGAAGCCCAAAGGCTAGTAGGGGACTTTAGAAGAGGGAACTTTTAGTACTGGTTATTTTCATTTTGTTTCCAAAACAAAAGCTGTTAATACATCCAACTCTGTCCTCTGTCAGCTTCAGTGCAATCACATTCAGCCAACCAGATTGCTTGGACTCTTCTCTCTCCTTATTTGAGAAAAAGAAATAGGTTCCCAACTCATCTTAAACAAAAAAATTACGCGTAAAGTCTTTTTAATCCTCTCTTTAAAAAGCAATACTATTTTATTTCTTATTTTTTAAATAAGCATACACATAATTTATGCTGCTTAAATGCCAGACCTCAGGTTTGGAAAAGGCAAATATTTTTCTTCTTATTTTTTCCACCAATAGGTGGCATATGAAGCTCTAGAAATTTCTTCACTTGTTAGAATATGAAATAAGCACATGTATAATTTGCAAGTCTATAGCCGTCTATAAATGATGCCCCTCTGATATCTCTTCAGATGTGATCAGGATTTAGTCTAAGCTCATGCATCTTGCATTATAAGTTTTAGACCAGGCTTAGGAATAGCTACTTTTGATTTATAAGACTGTCCATCCTTATTTATTTTATCCTACAACATTAGGTCAAACTGAAGTTTGCACACTTTGCCTTTCTGTCTTGGTTAGGAAGGTGCTTGTCCACATGATGCAGCAGCTCTCAGATACATTCCGAGTTTTAGTACTGAGCTTACTGTGAAACTGTTTCCCAGTTCCACAAAAGCTAGAAACACTTACGGGGAGCAAGAGCACTGCAGTTTGATGGCAGAAAGAGCCTACTACAGCGCTAAAACGAGTTTTAATAGACGATTATAGGGATGCCCAGAAGTTGATGCTATGAATTCTTCACACATAACACTATCTTTTTCAATTAAAAAAAAAAACAAACAAACAAACATGGTTCTTTTCTAAGACATACAATATGGCAGGCATTGAATCTTGTTTATATATAAGCCAGGTACAATGCTTAAAGTCAAAATGAAGTGGTACAGAAAGATACAGATTTTCTTCTGTACACATTACAGTGATTTTAAGGGCAGCATATAATGCTTGGTAATCAATTAATAGTAAGTTTTACTTGAAAATGATAAGATTGTGCATAAGGTAAAAATTCCATAAACAATATGCCTCAAGGAATGCAGCTCAGAAAGCAGCACCTTTCACTGCTCTGTAACGTGCATTACTCGATAGGCATTATTTCTCCTGCAAAATGATTTCCTGAAATCAGCATGCCTCACAACTAGCCTGCTGTTATTGGCGCTCTAAATATCAATGACTAAGTGACCATTAGAGCTCGGTCAGTTCTTCTATACATCGTTCTGGTTCCTCAAGGAGGAGGCAGTAGACAAATTTGCTTACTCTGATCCCTATGAGGCAGACTGGATTAATTCTATTAATCCAATCCATTCACTAATCCTTCCATTTTTATGAAATAACGTAATTTTGTGAGCTCCATTTCTAACTGTAATTCTCAGCATGTATTAGATTTTCCACATTATGGGCAATAGCAGCCAAAACATGGATATAACCCAAGGCCGTCAAGAAGCATCAAGAATTAGAGGGTGAACAGTGGAGATCAGGCAGTTGAGTCAGGGACTATTAATCACTCTCTGTCACCAATGTTACAGGAAAAAAAGAGGGAGGAGGATGTCAGAAATGGCTTCAAATGAATAGTGCTCGAGCAATCAGGGGAAGCGTGGCCACATATATCATTACCAAAGAAAGAAAGTTGATTTTAGATGTCTTTAGATGGCATAGGGAAGCCAGCTGTTTTGAGTGTCCCTCTGCAGGACCAACCAGCTATACAGATACCTGAACTCCTAACTCTGTCACCTCAGGTAAATGCCCCAAATTAGACAGTATAAAAAATTCCTTTAGATATTGCCCCCCACACTGAAAACTAAACAAATACGAGTACAAATATGAGTAACTTCCCAAGGGACATATCATAATGGGTAAAATCACACACTACCAGTGACTTCACAAAGCTAAGCTGTAAATGACCTTGACTCTCCAATGAGAGCAGATATAGTCACGACAGAGTTATTCTTTATCAGAGTAGTTTGAAATGAAATATTTCCCCTAGCTTACTTTTGTTTGGGGCCTCTCCCCCTTACAAATAAACTTTTCATTCAGGCATTCTGCTGAAAGCAGCTTGTGGCCAGTGAGACTGCGGGGAAAGGTCTGTAAACAGTAACGGCTCTTTAGAGCACAAGCTGACCTGTGGGGACATTAAACAAAACAGAAAGGCGTGATTGATGCTCTGCAGTACGTGCTCTCTGAGCTACCAAAACCAAGAGAGTTATGGAAGGTTGATTGCTCAGCACACCGGCTCAGAAATTATGTCAGTGGATGGTTAAGTAGAGAAGGGAAAAGGATGACAGGGTATAGGTTTAGGGAGTGGGGGGCAAGAAAACCCAAAGCCTAAATTCTCATCTGAGAAAGAAAAACATCTATTAAATGGAAGCAAAACACCAAGCCATGTAACCTAGAGCAGGTCAGTTGCTAAGGTCTCCATGACTGATTTTCAAAAATATTACAGCAAGACATGAATCTTGCTGTAGCATTGTTTTTTAGAATAAGAAATATGCCAGGAAACTCTAAAGGATAATTACTTAGAGTTTAGCCACAACAATATTATTTATCCCAAAAGGTCACTAATCTATGCATTTCAGTTTGTGTGTGTGTCTTGCCAACCCAAACTACAAGCAAAGGCTAAAGACCTTTCAATTCTGCTCTTCCTTCCCCTTGCACCCTTGGATTTTCCTCTTCCCCTAGAAGGGTGTGAGGAGGGAGTGTCTTACCCATATTTATTCTTTTTCTCTCATTTTCCCATCATTGGGATCTCTCAAGAGATCCCAAGTAAACCTTCCCATTTCGGTAGATGCTTCTCAGTCTGCAAAGGTGTTTGGGAGCCCAAGCAGGCCTGTCCCTCCCACACAGCAGGAGCAGCAGCACTTCCACCAGAGCTGCCAGTGCTGCTGCAGCAGCTTCAGTGCTGCGGCAGCTGCTGGGAGGCCCCTTGCACCTTGGTTGCCGCAGCTCAGAGGTTCAACGCCTGCACTGCCAAACCCCAGTCATGCAGGAGCTGCTCAGCCGTGCCAGACTGAGGGGCAGGGTACAGCTGGGGCAGGGGGTGCTCACCATCAGGTGCAGCAACATCAAGAGCCCTCAAGGACTCCAGGAGCCTCACCCATGTCCTTCCAGGAAAAGCCTCCATCACCAAACTGCAGCCTCTTGGCAGCACTCCTGGGGGCTCGGTAGCAGTTACTGTACCCACGGCCCCCTGCCCGAAACTCATCTTTCCCTCTGCAGTAACAGATCTTTAGGCACAGCACACCTTGTGCCCACATGGCAGTCTGTTCCTGGCCCAGGACTTGCAGGCAGCATGTCAGGAATACTAAGGACTTTCCTAATAAGCATGGTCGAGCATGCCAATTAACAATCAAAGACCAGGTCTTCACAGAAGTTGAACTCACCTAAAAGATGAGCCTCCTGGGCTCCACTCATACAGTCTGTTAGTAGAGTTGCAAGAGGAAGCCTATTTTACCTATATCTTACCCTTTTCCTGGTTTCTGGACCACCTTGTGCATGCTGAGGCCAGTCTGTGGCAGGACCACATGTGGGCGCCCAGAGCACTGATCCCAGTTTTCCCAGCCTCCCAGGCCATGCTCCAGGCACGTGCCTTGACCTGCCTCAGGAACTGAAGAGCTACAGCTGAGTAATCAGGTCCCATCTGCACCTGCACTGCCAAAAACCCCAGGGGAGACTAGGAAGGGTTAGGCTTATAACAGCAGGGACACTGTTACAGCTGCCTTCGTTTCATCAGCCTCACCAAAGAGGCCAGGTCACCACCTGGCAGTGATAGGACACATGCAGTTATTTAGAGCCTGGGATCACTGTGTGTCTGAGGCCAGAGGCACATCCCCACAACACCTTTCCAGGACTGTAAGCCAGGATCTAATCATTCAG
>JAUBNY010000002.1:3093148-3106938 GCA_032275445.1 Crypturellus soui
CATGAATAGCACAGAAAGCTGTGGTCGGGTGATCAGCCCCATCCTGAATTCTCATCTCAAAGAGCTAATTCGCTCCAGCTATTACACATAAGCTTGCAGTGGCACTGAAGATCCAGACTGCAAATGAACTCCATGACGCAGAGGAACTTAACACATAAAACAAGGTAGCCCCTTCTTATTTCAGATTATCAGCATTTCTGAGCATCTGTAGAAGTTTCTATTGCTCCTTAATGCCACTAGCCTTCACATATAACCCTGTTTAGCCCCCAGCTTCACTCATATATTCATCAACAAGAAGACAAAGGGAAAAATAGCATTTAAGAAAAAAAAAGATACAGTGTATTCTACAGTTCATTTCCCTAGATTACAAGAAAACCAAAAATCTTAAAACTATCTGCAAAACTGTCTCATCTTAAACTACCTTAACTATCTTAAAACTATCTGGAGTCTGCGTATACTATAGCTGCAAAAATGAAAGCCACAATCTACTTTATTTTGCCTTATACTAAACATATCTGCAGCTTACATTTTCAGAATCGCCGCTGCTTGCAATGACTAATGAAGCACAAAGCCAGCAGGTTGGTATTCACATATTCTATCAGGTTGGCAGTTATCAAAACTTTATTGTCACTTATAAACTAAGAATATTCAGTATGGAAGTCAGTAGAGGACTATATATGTATGACCCTGTTGATGTAACTTCTGATTTTATCATTTCTTGTTACATGATTCTGAAAAAAAAATGAGATAATGGATTCAAATGAATCTGTGGGAATGAAACTTGCTTCTGAAAGAAAATCTTGCTTAAAATTGCAATCTGAACTCAATCTAAAAGGTTTAAAAATGAGGAAAAAAAGTCAACTTCAATTGAAGATACCTGATAACACTACCGTTTTCTACCTCCAGTTCTGTTGGTGCAACTAAATAGCAATGTATTTGCATTGCTTTCACCATTGTAAAAAAGTTTATTTTTCTTCAGGGAGAAAGCACTCAGGAACTGCTGGAAGCGTTTAAAGGGTTTGATAGAAATGCGCTGAACAAGCTCATATATATATATATACATATATATATGCATGTATGTTTGTGTGTGTATATGTACAGATGCTACTAGATGCTTTTTTTCCTTTTATAATTGAGGTCTTATGTTTGCTTATCCCTTACCAAACATTTACTCTAAGTTCAATTACATTCACTGAAACAAGAATCACTGACAGATTTGTACAGATACATTTGTACATGTATCTAATAATGATGACATTGGCTTTGGTTGGCAAAGCTAACTGCATATATACAGAATATAAAAATAGATGCTTGAAACACAGCAATACTATTCTCTTGTGCTTAACATTTCCATTCTGCCTGTTTTGAAAGGTTTGCATTTTTGTTCCACATAAAACTATACCACAAGCAAATCTGCAGTCTTCTCTCTCTGCCGATTTACTCACACTATTTTCCTAACCAAATAGTGTATTTAACACACGTGACTGGAGAACAGAACGGGCACTTTAAAAACACAGGCTTATTCTCAATTGCCAGTCATCACAACTAGTCGAAAGCAATGTTTTAATGAAGACAACACAGATACACATACTTTTAAATGCACATTAACTATGGGAGGTCAAAATCCTTGGTTTCCTAGGATTCATCTGTACCTGCTAACATGCATGAGAAACGACTGTCTTGCTTATATCCTTGGAGAAAACCTCTTTGGTTCCTGGTACCAAATTTATTTTATAAAAGGTTATGGATGGATATTCTTAGATCCTGCGCAAATCTGTTAGTGCACCTTCCCGCTGCTCCTTCTGGACTATGGTGACCATATTTCCCATGATTATATATACTCTGATGCTGAAGGAAGTAAACAGAGAAAAGTATCAGATGCATCAGCAAAGTGTTGTTTGCACACGTGTGCACCTGACTTGGGGCAGGCAGGTAGCTCCATAGTTTTCTGCAGGCTGTATCATTCATGAGCAGTCACTAGTGTACCTGCTCAGCCCCGTGGTACTCTATTGCCATGGCCAGTAACGGGTCACAGGCTTTGTGCGGAGCTTGCAAGGCCACGGGACTGAGGCTTGGCCAGCTTGCTCTGTCTGAACTTTTCCTGACCTGCCGGTAGCTCTGTTCTACTTGGTTTAGCTGTAACAGCAATTTTCCTAATCGGCCAGATGTCTATAGCTAATTTGTTTTAGCTTTGTACGATACAACCACAGTTTTACATAGAGAGCAGTAACAAGCAGTTATTCTATACAAAAAGAGATATATATGAGCGGAGCATGATGCTGCCATGTAGCGTAACAGTGGCTGAAGAGAAGCCCTTGGACACGAGGTGGAGGAGCGTGGGCAGTGCGCGATGGTGAAGGGGCACAGGCTGCCACTGCAGACCCCCCGGCTGTAAAGCTCGTCAGTAGGCAGCTAAGGAGAGGCACACCTAAGGCGCACCTAAAGAGCTGAACAAAAATGGGCTTAGTGGTACAAACTTAGTGGTACAACAACAAAGATGCCTAACATATGTAAAAAGTCACTATATACAGTAGATTGGGATGCAACATGAAGTCAACAGTCAGTGAAGAAAAAGCAAGGTGTAAGAGCATGTTATCGAACTTACGCAAAGGTCTCCAAACAGATCCTAGAATGAGAAAGAAGAAGCCACCAACTCCATATGTCTTCTGGCACAGGGCTCCAGGGGCAGACACCGCGCTGCAGCGCCCTGGCAGCCCCGCCAGGGAAACTATCAACCTTGGACCCAGGGAAAGGATAAGCAGAAACCCAGGAAGAGGTAGACGCTGTATGTGTGTATAACAACTTGCACTGTACTACTGGCCTTTCTTTTGCTGTAATAATTAGGACTGGACTAACAAAGATTAGACTCTGAAGATTTCAGTTACACTAAGAATACATTCGTGGCATTATATATTTTTATTGGATGTATATATGTGTATCCACAGGCATGCATACATACGGCGTGCTTCCCTTCTGTCCATAAAACATGATTTTGAGCATGACAGACAAAGGCTGCAGGAATGGTGGGGGGAAGGATAAGAAAATATTTTTCTGAGGAAAGGCTTTTTTGCAAGAAAGAAAGTTAAAAATATATTCACAGTTACAACACCTCAGTTTGTCTCTCCCAGAGGGTAAAATGTCTGCTAGCACCAAAGGGAAGGACACACACATTGCAATTTGCTTTTATCACTCCCTAGGTGGACAGACATGTCCACTGTACCAAACAGTTCTGGAAAAGAGACTGGACACATCCATTCATCATTCCCACGAGATGGAGTTTGCTGTAGCAGACAATCAAATTAATTAACTACTGAATCTAATATACTCAATTTCTTGTTAATTCTGCTATGGGCTGATTATTAAGTCTGACAAATTCCATCCCCAAAGCACACTGCTTGGGAAAAAAAATAATTAGCAGCAGAAAGAGAGCGAATGAAAGTCGAGACTCCACAACAGATGTGGAAACGATTGCTGTGTTCTCAGAAATAAAGCAACAGAGGCAGCTTCGTAACTATTTCTCCAGTTTTGTTTAAGCAAATATTTTAGAGGAAAGCAAAGCAAATAAACAGTACTTAGCAGAAAAGAAATCAAGGACATTGTTTGCTGTCATTTCATTGGGTTTCATGTGTTGCCAGAAGCTAGGCGCGCTGACCGCTCATTAACACCCCCTCGCTGCTTGGCAGTAGGTGCGAGCAGCTGCCGGCAGCTGGTTAACCACCAAGACCAAAGCAGCTCCAAAGGCCACGCTTCTAGCAAGAAGTGCTCGTCGAAGCTCACGGCTGCACAGTCTTGCCTAGCCTGGCAACGCTCGCCTGCATTTCAGCCTAGGGCTGCCATGTTCCTCTCATTGCAGCAACCATCTGCTCAAGCAACTGCAGGGTCAGCTCAAAGTTCAACGACCTGGGGTTTGTTTGCTTTCATTTTACAGGCTTTGTGTACATATTCCACTAGGCCCTAGGGAGCAAACCATGAGTACCGGGCTGAAAGAACCTCCAAATGACTCGTTGGTCACAACAAAACACAGCTTGGAAATGAGGGCTTGACTGTCCATGCGATTTCTGCTGGTGACACCAGGCATCTTCCCAAAGTGCATATAATTTCAAGTGGCTCAGTATGGAAACCTTCAATTTTGAGGGACTGCTCTCCTCTCTGTTCTCCTACATGGTAACTGCTGTTTGTGGTATTGCTGCCTATCTGCTAAAGCCAAACCTTCTCGGGCTGCCAGGAAAGGGATTTCATAAGACAGTCGCTGTCTCTAGCTTTGCCTTCTGCTGATGCCAGAAGCAGAAGCTAAGTAGTGCTCTGTGCAAAACTTTTTCATCAGCAAAACTTTTGACTTGTTGGAATTCTCAGCAGAGCAGACACAGGCTGCATTAGACTGGCCAGCATCCCCCCTCCCACCTCCCATCCTCCCCGCAAAAACCCCAAACCTCGTTCTGTCACCGGAAGACACTGACTTGCTGTGGTACTGGGTTCTGCTACTTAGTTCTTACATAACACTCCATCTGACTGTGAATAAAATTATAGAGTTGTTAGCAAAAGCCAAAGAAAATCATTAGGTATAGAAGGGCTGAATTTTCCCTTCATAGATTTTCAGAAAAGAAAAAAAAAAGAAAGAAAGAAAAGATGAGAAGTCAGGTTTTGCAAAGCAGAAGTCACAGGGACTCTATGATGACCACATGAGCAGTCGAATATACACCCCAAACATGTGAAGCTTTCATTAAAACAAACAAACATATAAATACCTTCATTTTGAGATTACAAGGGCACCATTCAGCTCACTTCCTTTGATCTTTTGCACAGCACAGTCCAGATTACCTTATCTACTTACTCTTGAAATGTGGTCAACACAGAGGTTGTCTAGATTCCATATTTTAACTCTTTATCTATGTCCAACTGAGCTGCCAATATAGTGTGCAGGAATGTCCTTCAAAGCATGTTCTGGATTTTGCACCTAATGAATGCTGGCAGTTGATGCCAAGACACAGGGTATCCATAGCTATGACTGAGCTACAGTACTCCTCTCACAAGGCATGGATATCCACTGGATGAATCCAAGTGATAGAGATTTTTCTTTTGGCAAAATACATCAGTGCTTAATAATTAATTTATTTTGCTTATTTAAAAAATGCACTTATTTCCTGATACAGTATTTCTAAGAAAGGAACTGGACAAGTGCCCATGGATATATTTTTATCTCATCCTTATTTGTCTGTTCTATAATTCTTTGACCCACTCAGATCAACCAATCAGAGAAAATGACAGCACCTCACAACTGATAACCAAATAGATTTAGGCAATAGTCTAAAACATTTCACCTTGATGTGTTGATTCGGAAGTCTCAAAACATTGCCTCATGGGCATGCATGTCAGCACCTCACAACTGCATTCGCCAGCAGGGACTATTTTCTGTAGCTGAACTCCACCAACACCACATGGCACACCATAAATGCCATTCTTTAAACAACTTCTCTTTATGAAGGAAAAACTCCAGTGCATTATGGAAAATATAGCTTGATAAGGATTCTAGGCTGGCTTAGAGAGCAACATGGGAATATTACAGCTTCCGCACGACACTGACTTTAATTATCTAGAAATCTGAACAAAATGTATCAAGATTTCATTGTTTGTTGGAAGCACCTGGCAATTTTTAACTTCAGCTTCTGTCTCCTGGGTATTCTTGCCTAGGGAAAAAAGAGGTTATGCCATATAGATATGTTGTCCCCTGTTCCAGACAACAGGCCCTCCATGTCTCCACAGCCCTCTTGTGGCTGTACTTTCCATGCATTTTGCAACCTCGCTTAATTTTCCCAGCACTGTCTTAAAATAACATCAGCAATAAAAGCCCATCTGTGAAACCAAGGTTAAGTAATTTAACTGACTGACAAAAATCTTTCCAGACACCTCCCTTTTAACAGGCATATCCGTTCAGTGGGCGCCAGACCCCTCACCTGAAGCTAGCTGAAAAGCTCTCACCACTTTCAGCGTCTTCAACTCAGGACTGATAACAGAGGGCTTGCTGGGAATCAGAGGTCCAAGCCTCCATCCAGAGACAGCTCAAAGCACCCCCATATCACAGACACACTGGATTTGGGCTCTTATGCATAAAAGGAGCCAACAAACTGATGTCTATCATGCTGCTGGTATAGGCAGTGGGACAGGGCTGTTTTTTTAGCCTCCCAAAAAGCCCACTCGTCTCACACCAGCCAGATACTGGGGGTGGGGGAACCCAATGGAGTAACACAGATTCGTCATGTAGAAAAACAAGGTGACTTATTTCTTAATCATTTATTGTGTTGTTATTTTCTTGCAGCTCTGGGCTGCCTAGATGACTAACTCTTCACAGCTAAATCAAAACTACATTATAACATTGTCGCAGTGGCTCTGAAATTTTAAAAGGCAAAGTTGAAGGAAATACTAAATCTAAAAATGAAACCCGAGTCCCATGAGGAGATGGCATGAGGTGATTAACAAGCAAGACAGTTGCAGATGCATGTTGATTTGAATTGGAAGTGAAAAAGCAGTACCTTTTGCATATCAAGTGACAAAGATACTCTCTGGCATATATATATGTATATAAAAACACATGTAAGTGTTATACCTTGTTCATGCTGATGTGCAGGGCTG
This sequence comes from Crypturellus soui, assembly GCA_032275445.1. Lineage (NCBI taxonomy): Eukaryota > Metazoa > Chordata > Aves > Tinamiformes > Tinamidae > Crypturellus > Crypturellus soui. The sequence continues at coordinate 3,099,776 of JAUBNY010000002.1, forward strand.
GCCATGGTCCAACTACCTTCACACTCTCCGTTTCTATTTTCTTCAGATGAGAAGTTTCATCATAAAGAAGGGGAAGTCCTGAGCTCAATTCTAAAAAGATGCCCAAAAGAAAGAAAAAACACAGTCTGGAGGGAGGCTACAGAAGAACTGCAGAGCAAGACACTCAACTGCATTTGAAGAGGAAGTGATCAACACAGTGTCTTTTCTGTACGAATGCCTAAAATTATGCCTGTTGGGTCATTTTTCTTTTTCTGTTTAGCAAAATTCCTCCCCCTCCTCTCCCATTTCTCCATTTCAGCAGGGCTTTAGCTTTCTGCGGGCTAGATACTCTCTCCTTTCTCACACACACTAAATAGCCATGTACTCTACAACTCAGTTGACACCAGAGGGATTATTCATGCAGACAAGGTGCCACTTTCAGCATCTGTGATGTGTAATGAGATCAGAGCAGAGCTTTTGGCTTCTCTCAGGGACATCTTTATTTGTATGTCAGCCTCTTTAAGACTGTTATCAGGAATTTGATGTGCTTTGTCAACAGAGGTCTTGAGTGAACCACCGGAATAGAAAGACAAGGAAAATGTTTTTTGACAGAAAATCTTGAAAGGTCTTGGCCAACATCTTGCGGGTGCTGCTGCATGTATATTTTTAAATAGTTTTGGAAAAATGAGATTCATTATATGATACTACCTATTGTATTTTTTTCTGCCATAGGTTCTAGGTAATAATAGTTGGGCTGTATCTCTAGGATCTTATTCAAAGCTCACTGAAATCAATAAAAAGCTCTCATAAATTGTAGTTTTGTTGGATCAGGTTTCTAAACTGTCCTAAGAATATTAAATATTATTCACTTGAAACATAATTTTACAGATCTTTAAATATACATTAAGGGCTTTGCTGACTAGGGACAAACCGCTAAACCCCGCTGCCAGGAGTATTAGCAAGAGGCTGTTTTTGGCAGTAGTGAAACTTAATGAGGCCCTGAGGTAAGTGTCCTAGAAGGGGGGTGATATCCCCTATCAGCAGCACTCTTCCCTCCCTCAGCACAAGTTGGTGTTGGCATGGCCTGGCAGCTCTGCCGTCGCTGCTGCTTGCATGAAAGTGCCCCATAACATCAGTGATGCATCACCACAGCCACCAGATCATATGGTATATTTTAGACACCCAGCCATTTTATGATTTGGTTGAGAAATAATGTAAAGGGGGGGAAAAAAAGTACATTATTTAACTGGCTCAAGTTTCCTGTGTAGCAAAACTGGCACACTGCAGGCTGCTGCTTTGCTTACAGGGAGAGCACCAGAAACGAAACCAGCCAGTTTAGCCTTTTCGCTCAGTCCTGCTTAAACAAAGGCACACCTTGACCGAGTCAGCATTAAGTTTTGGCAAAACCAGGCTTTCATTTCCGAAAAGGAACTGGCAACATTGTGGTTTCTCAAAGGATCATTCCTGCCCACAGTTCAGTCTGCATAACACTATTCTCTGCCCAGGGCTGTGCAAGGAATGCACAAGCAGAAGACCTGCTGCATAAGGAAGTATGATCTGTGTACACAAACAAGCCTTCAGGTGAAGGGCAGCATTACAAATACTGTAATGAGGCTGCATGCAGGGAAAACAACATCTTCTGTTGAACCATCTTCATAAACACACGTCAGATTTGATTCACTGGGTGATAACTCTTCCAGTAATTACACTGGACAAATTACTTGGAATACAAAAATCAGGCAGATTGTTTTCTGTAACAAACTCCCAAACTCTCTAGTCACTGTTGAAAACTTGCAAATATTAAAGAGAAACTCGTCTGCACATACTGCCATTTCCATTTTTCCTTTCCATGTACTCCAAATGGGGGCTGGAATTTTGGACCCTCTCAGAGTCCACACGAGTGGAGAAAATGCAGACCTTTTCTCTGTTTCATCAGTAAGCCAGATACACTTGGGAAGGTCACTCTAAGTCCCACTTCACATGCATTTTAAATCACCTCAGACCTCAGAGAGGAATCCATAGAAAATGGAGTAAGCAACAAAATGGCAATGGTCTCTGGAAAATCCAAGGTCAGCCAGCCAGACTGAAGTGGTGATGTGCAGCCCCACCTCCATCAGCCTCACTGGGAAGTTTCTCCTAGGACGGCATATCCCCCTTACGAGACCTTTTGACTCTGCCGGCGTTTCCACTTGAGATACTTTTGGTCACACAGATGCTCTTCCCTGGAGAGTGTTCTCGGGTTAGTGACCACTTGCTTCCTAGAACTGCTTTCCCAGCAGTGCCCTAATTTTCAGGCAGCCTCTTGCCAGGTGTCAGCCCCTCCATGTCTCCATGTTCCTTATTCACACTGCTGATAAGAGGCGCCCTGGGACATGTGTTTTTCTTGTCCCACACATTCTGACATACATGCAGCCCTAGATATCTGACTGTCAACTGGGATGCTCCTAACAGTATCCACACTGCCTTTCCCATGTGCTGTCTGCAAGATGGCTTTCTCAGCCCAAATAACCTGAGCAGCATTTTATGAGAAAGCGGAAACACCAGAATATCACCAAAAATTGATCAGAGTGCTGAAGAAGATGGTCCCATTAATTCTGTGGCTGTTCTAGTGGCATAAAAGATCAGTGTAAATATCCTACCTAACTACCATCTCTAACTGAGGACCACCTTTTGAAGGGAATTTTTTTTTTTTTTTATCTGACCAGGCACACAGAGACAGGAAATCAGTGGATCAGGTGATGTCCTGTCACGGGACAGAATTTTTATTAGGAAGAGCCAGCCAGCAGAGAAGTGCATGGGATTCTCAGTAATCAGAAGGGACCAGCTGGTTGCAGTCAGCATGTCGACACCACAACCTCGGCACAGGAGATAGCAGTGTCCTTTCGGGTTTCCTTAGAGGGGCTGGAATTGGCGCTCTGTGCTACTGGCATTAGGCCACAACTGGAACCTGCCTGCGCCCATTCCCTTTTCTCTAATTAAGTAGGGAAACAAATGCAAAGTCAGAGCATGAACCAGTCTCAAGCAGACGAAGTGGAAAAAAGGTAAATATGTCTACAGTAATAGTGTACATGATGCAGTGTACAACGTACAATACAGTGTACATGAACTACACAAAAGAGCTCATCTCCATTGGCAAAGTCACTTTGAAAGTAAAGCAACAGCTCAACTGACTGGGAAGGCTGCGCCATGTTGCGTGAGAGGAATATTGGGGTTTAGATGGAAAACAATTGGCATCCAAAACCAAATCTCACCTTCCTCAAGCAAAATGGGCACGATGCATCCTGAGACCAAGAACAGGAGCCACTGCACGGCATTCCTGTCATGTATCAACTCCTCACCTGAACTGGCTAACTGCAAACTTTGACAGACTCAAGTTTGACAGACTTCCGCATAACAAACAGAACTATTTTTTGTCCTTACGCTTTTCTAACCTGATGAGTCACCAATAATACAGAGTAGGACAGTAGTCTGAGAGGAACTAGAGAGCTAGAATAAATACACAATATTAGATTTTTTTTACTGTTGTTTCTTTAATCATCTTCTGATCCCCAGAGAGTTCATCTACAGGTACATTGTATTTCAGAGGTATAAATATTTTTCTTTTTACACTTCTGCCTATGGACAGTGCTATCCTGAGGTGACCAGAGGAACCTCTCCTAGCAGCCTTGTGGTTCCTACTTCCAGCTTTACCTAACACTAAATCAGACTGTTCGTTCACCCCTGTTTCAGCTGCCTGATCTGTAACTCGTCCTGTCCATCACTCTCTTGCCATAGCAGGTCTTGCTGCAGCCTGTAGCCAACAGCCAGGTCTCCTGACACAGTCGCTCCTGGTGGAAAGGGCTCCCCTGGCTCCTACCTGCCCACGGCTCAAGGAGAGCAAGGTCTGCTCCTTCCTGAAGCCACGCTCGGCAGCAGCAATTGGCCAGAGCCGTTTCTGCTGGAAAGCTTCAGCTTCACCTCTGATTTGTGAAGGGAAAACAGAGGCCAGGCCGCCACGCTGGAGAGACCACCGACTGCCCCACGCTGGCTGCCTGCTCAGGGCTGCCCAGCTCCGGTTTGCCAAACAAGCAGCAGCCTGTTCTGCTGCCTCCCACAGTCAATCCTGTCACCGGTGTCACGTAATGTGGCCCAACTTCCCTCTGCAGCGACCCAGGCAGGCACCAGAGTCGTGGGATAATAAGTCTGGCGCCACAGAGGGAAAGGGAACAGCAAGTTCTTCTCTTTCCAGTGATCTGTTGTCCTGTGCAGCCTGGGGAATGGACACCTTTTTTTTTTTTTTTTTTTTTGCATTTGAACACTGACTTTCTTGTCAAATGTGTGTCTAGTCTTTGATTTTGCATGAGAACAGGCAGAGTAAGTCTGTCAGCAGCTACCAAATGGGGAATCCTGTGGCCCGCCCCTGTCCAGTGCTGGTGTTTAAGACTGGGGCGAGCGTGTGAAGCCTCGCGAGCAATGCAAGAAACCAACACGGGTCTCCTCCGGCAGCACCGTGCCCTGGTGCTTTGTGCTTGTGGTCCCCCTCCTTCACCACTGCAGACTTCACAGCATACTGTTGCTACACGCGAGATGTGCTAACTTAGAGCGTGCAATAAATTAAACACAGGGGAGATCATCAGATTGACTGGAGGTCGCTCCTAAGGGAATAACTTCATTTAATGCCCCAGGAAACAATTATTTTGCTTCTTACGAGTCCTTATTTAAAAATCTACGATGCCTTGCAATTTGTTTCTTGAATTTCCTTTGTTAAAACTGCTCCCTCCCTTGCTTTGGGAAAGAAAATTTAAAATAAGGCTTCTGGGTTACTGAGGTAGGACAGCCTACAGTCAAGATTTCACAGTACTTTCCATTACAAAATCCTGGTTTCCGGAATGTGAAAGCTGTCAGGCTAACTACCCCGACTGAAAGCTTCCATAATGGATGCCTACCTCAAGGTGATTTACAATTATAAAAGCGGAAACTTGACAACAATAAATGATCATCCCTTTGAGGCAAAGAAATTAGATGATTCCTTGTTTTGCTCATCTTAGGAAGTTCTTATGCAGACTCAGTGTCTCATGCATTGCAGTGGGGATTTTAAATCTTGCAAACAAGGGACAGGATTGCTCAACATCAGGGACATTTCTCTTTCAGTTCCTGTGCAAACATCCTAATATTTAGTCAAACTATGCACCTTTTAAAAAGTCTATAGATGCTCAGCAGCAGAGCCTTATGCCTAGACTTCCCAAGGCTGTACCATGAACAGCCTCTCTCCTCTTTGCTTCCTACATGCCAAGAATTTTTGCACAGAGCAACCGGGTGCTCTCCACTTGCAGTGCCTGAGGCTGAGCAAAAATCATTGCCACTCCTGCGAGCTAAGGTGGTGCCAATACGGTGACCAAACCAGCACAGAAAAGCAAGTCCTCTCTGCAGCGTAGAGAAAAACACTGCCTGGCAAGGAGTACCAGCATAAAAGTAGCAGGCCTCTGGGTATGAAAGCAATGCTTCTAATCAAAATCTCTTCATATCTTTTTCCCAATATTAAACATTTTTAACATTGTTTTTTAGGGGCTCAAGCTTTTAATCCTTGAGCTGAGCCCTGAAATCCAGGAGAGCTTGTAGATGACAACACATATTTTGATCCTCTTATTAAAATTCAGTGAATCTGGGGAAGTTTTCTTAAAGACCCAAAAAAGGCTGCCCATACTGGACCAGAAACCAACCTTGGTCTAAGTTGCCTTCAGCTACTCCTCCTTTGTAGCTTTGGACCTGCGTGCCAAGATGGACGGCGAGATGCTGCTTGTCCAGCGCTCCGTAGCTTCGGCCATCTGTGCTCAGACACCAAGAAAGCCACAGTCAGATCTAAACAAGGGCTGAAGGCCAGCTGGGCACGTCAGCAAAAGACAATGGCAGGTGATTGCAGTACGATACCAGATAGATAGTAACCACGAAAAATAGCCAGTGCCAAGTAGCCGGATACTCAGTAGTTGTGACTGATCAGGTACTTGTTCGACTGTGGAACACAAACCCAACGCCAAACCCCACAACGCCACAACCGTGAGAGGAAATTGTAAAATTTGATTCATTTGTACATACTCCAGAACTAGAAATAATAGGAAGTATGTAAGAAAATGAAATTCCCAATGTTTCCTTTCCTTTGGCTCCTTCCCTAAGACAAACGTGAAAGCAGCACAATTACTGAAATGGCATTCCTTGCCCTATACTTACTATTTGGAGTTGGAACTCCAGAAACCAGGTCTTTGCTGTCAGGAGCGAGGGCACCATAGCTAGGGTGGTGGTGGTGGTGACGGTGGTGGTGGTGGTGCCTTGCAGGCAGTTTCGCGGTATAAGGCGCTCCACCGTTCTCCTCAATGTTGAATGGGTGCAGGTCACTGTTGTTCAAGGGATAGCTACAAAATAAATTCAGCTCAGATTAGAGGGATAAACAATAGAACAAGCTGTACTTTTGGAGAGTCAAGAATTCAAATCTTCTTTAGGAAAAATGTGTATTTTTTTTGTAATGAGACATATCCCAAATCTTTACATTTGTCCATCAACAGGAGATGTCTAGGGTGAGAAATAAGGATGTTTCCTCTTTGCTTGGAATGGCCTTAGTATATAGATTCATTTCTATTTCACACACTACACAATCTCTGCTAGACTCTTACACTGACTCAAGCTCTAAATGAGTTATGGAATATGATTTTCAACATCAAAATTTGCTCTGCAGTATTTTGCCACTTCACCTAGAACAGGAAAGCAATAAAGCAATAAACAGGGATTCTAGTAACATGAAGACATTAAACGAAAACAATGTTTTTTCCATTCACTAGGAAAGTCATTAGGTGAAGTGACAAAATCCTACATACCAATTTTTGATGTTGAGAATCATATTCCATAACTCAAATGAACAATGAAGGTAGAGACCCAGAAAAACTTCACATTCCTGAGAAAGTCTGAGCCTCCAACGTAGTGGTGTAAAGATTGAAAAAAATGTGACTTGGCAAAAACAGAGAAAGATTCCTTTGAAAAGGAACATTTTTACGGATGGTAAAATAATATTTGTGCTGGTAAAATATTGTCAGTTTCCAATCCACAGAGAAATGGAGATAGGTTAAAATATTTTAATTCATCAACAGTAACTTGGAGGTATCAAATGACCCTGTAAATTTTCTTCATTAATTTTACCTATATTATTTCCATATGCT
>JAUBNY010000002.1:3112486-3149994 GCA_032275445.1 Crypturellus soui
GCCTCTTTTCACTGGTGCAAAACCAAACTAAGGAACTTAGGCCTCCAAGACAGCCTGCAGCTATCCAGGGCCTGCTAACCCAAGCTATGGCCCTTGTGGCCATCTGGGTATCGCCCCTTAAGTAACCCAGGGCCCCGAGTTAAGCACTCCCCTCTCCTCAGCATCACGTACCTTGCAGGGGTGCAGGCTGAGCAGCAGGGCTAGCCTGAGCTCCAGCTACCCGAACAGAACCTGAGGGCCTGAGAAACCCCCAGAGGGGAGCGTGGAGGACCTCTGGCAGGGCACAGTCCTGCAAGGGCAGCAGTACCGAGGGAACTGCATCAGTACCACCACCTAGCGACTTGGACAACTTGCACCAAAGTGGAGGCATCTTGTTGATTCTGAAGAAGGCAAGGGAAAAGAAAGGGAAAAGTGATGTGGATTGGGGAAGAATCAGCATGGAAAAGTGGGCAGAAGGGGGGGCGCTGAGTGTGACACGTAGCAAACTGCTGGCCAGCGGCCAGCGTGACGGGGTGCTTGGCTCGTCTGCCCCATCTCACTGACCTGGAGCGCTAATGGTTCCCCGTGGCACGTATGTACACAGGGTCAGGCTGCCTCGGCTGTCCACGCTTAGGGGAACCCCGCAACTACAGCAGCCTCACATCTGGTGGATGGCAAAGGAAAAACCATCTTAACCTTAAAATGTTAACATTTTGAAATTCAGAAGGATTGGGCTTCTTAACAGTATGTTCTGATTTTGTAAGATCTATCTTTGACCTTACAAAGCTGAAACTCTGATTTTTTTTTTAATAAAAGTGTAGAAATGTCATGCTTCTATTATTTAGATTCAGAATGTGTCTCTTTGTACGGCAGTAAGCACAGGGTTTTCTGAATTTTCAGTAACTTGCGAGGACATTTAAGTCTAGTATAAAAACACACAAAGCGTTACCACCACACAAGAAACTTCCCTTTCTGCCCTTTTACCACATTAGCAGCAAAGTTACTGAACAGGTACTGTAAGAACAATAATCAAGGAAAAACTCTTCTTAAGGCAGGGCAGATCTTTTCACTTGTTTTCTCAGCAGAAGGTATCAACAGGCAAAAATAATACAAAAATCAATCACTCAGCACAGCACGAGCATTCTCATTTACCAGCTTGCAACCAGTCCTGCCCTCTTTCTTGCAACACTTTGGAAACTGATCTGAATTACAGCAAGAAACTTGTCATTTTACCTTAAAAATCAATTTTCAAACTTTGCTTAGAAGTTCTGAACAAGACAGAATCCCAAATACAAAGTAGAATTTTAAACAGAATGACAACAAAAGGAACTTTTCTGAGCTCAAAATTTTCACAGAAATGATCAGTTTTACTTTGAAGCTTTCTTGAAGCCTTGCTTCAAATCACTTTGCTTATCAATGCGGTGAGCTCCAGATGCTAAAAGACAGACATGTCAAAGCTCCCTTACCTGCTTCATTCCTCTTCTCTCCATTCCCAGTTTCTAACAGCCTTTACTGCCTTCCTTTCTGCTTCCTCCCACTGCCTGCTCCCCTGTAAAACACTTCCCCTCCTATCCCCTCCACTCAAGCTCGTACTTTCCCCTGGTACCCTTTTTTTCCCTGAAATCTTCCCTCTTTTCTGTCTGATGCCCAGATCTACTGATGGGAAAATGTTCTGTGCTGGAACCTCCTGCCCGTCAACACGGCCTCAAAATCCAACAGTTTGGCCACCGGAGATGAAAAAGAGCACAGTTACTTCGTCATCTGTTCAGGTATTGAGGTCTTTGCTCTGCTATTACACAATTTACAGAGCACTGGAGAAGCAACAGTATTTTATATCCTTGTGGTTCTCAAAATAGCAGAACCTGATAATGGCTACTGGGACTATTATACTAGCATGGATCATTATGGATTTAGTAGGGAATACAGAATATGGCTAAGTAAACAGGTTTTATATGGAGTTTAATTGCATTAGATCAGTACTTTCTACAATAATTGAGGTGTGGCTTCTTTCATTTTCCTCAGGAGGCAGGAATGAAAAGCTATATTTCAGTGCCTCATTAAAAAAAGCCTTGGCTTTTATAGTCCTTCAGAACATAAGCCATTGTTAATCCATGAACTACAGGCTTTCTAAATGCTTCTTGGGTGAAACATCTGTTCTTCCTGTAATTCAATACATGTTTTCATGTTTGTTATGACAATATGGAAGTTTTGATGTCTGATATTTTAAAGCTGTAGGCAATGCTACTATTAACAGAAAGAAAGGAAAAAGAAAGAAAAAGAAAAAGAAAGACATTGTAAACTCGGAATACAGCAAGGATGAAAAACATAAGACTAAAATGTGCAATCAGATTTGTGCTGGCAATTCAAAAACAGAATTCTAGGAGTATTCTCTTTCTGACTCTTTGGGCCAAAAGGCCCTTTTGGAGTCCTTTGGGTATTCCGTTTGGGCTCCTTCTGGTAGCCTTAGCTCAATATTTATATTATTTTTAAATAGGAAGACTGATTTCTCAGCTCTCAAAAGGTGTGATGGCAAAGCCAGGCATTATGAGTATTTCTTCAGCTAACCAAAAAATGAAATAGATTTCTTCTGAAAATATCTATGCAGGGGATCATGGGAAGATGAGCAACTATCACGTGGATTGGAATAAGTCCCCAGAGTCAAGAGAAAAGTATTATCCCAGAAACACAAAGCAAAGAAATAACATCTGGTCTAAGGCACTAGGCAGAGCGAACAACCTGTCTCCACCCATCTTCCCTCTATGCCCAGTCCTCCAACGTACTATCTGGAAAAAAGAAAGTATCTTATTGAAAGTTGCATGAGTGGTATTTTAAAAAATACGTATTTTTCTCCAGTTCAAAACTGAAAGTTATTACCCGCTGAAATTAAAAGCAACAGGAAAATTAATTATGAAACATACACATACATTTTCTATAGCAGCTTATTAATATATGCAGTAGATAAAGCATAAAGAGGCTTGATTTGGGAGCTTTACAACTATGTTCAGATTAATTCTCAAGAACCAACTATTTTAAAATAATTTGTTTTGCTCTAAAAGATAGACATGAAATAGCCATCAGTAAGGCGAGAGAGAGAGAGATGGATTTTGCCTACTGGGAGTGACTCAACCAAGTGAGAAACTTGAGCTGAAATCAGTTTTTATCTGTTCTTGTAAGCGCAGGGGCAGCAAGAGAGGCAGAGCACCTACACGCTGCACAGAGGGGTATTCAACCAGTTACTTCCAAGCACAGCAGTGCATGGAAAACATGTGAGGCAGAACATCAAGGCTTTCCTTGTTATCACTCACATCTCTGCACAGTGTTGCAAAAGACACCAGAAAGAAAGGTGTGGTCTGCCCCTTCCCTTCACAAGATGTTCTTCCTACATACTTTAGACTAGGACTGGTTTGGTCAAAAATAACTAAATAAATCTCTTTCTGTGTATGTTTGTCTAGGCCTGCTGAAGAAAAACTGTTTTCCCTGTAGGCCCTTTAACAGTAAAACCTCAGAGTATGCACAGCAGCAGCGCCTTCTTCCAAGCTCTTGCAACTCGACTATAAAGTAAATAAAAAATTCTTTCTGAATATATTCAAAATCTTGATCATCACAATATAGCCCAAATGTGGTTAAGATGCAGAGGCTTAACCAGTGAAGCACTATTTCAGGATGGCTAAGAAAAATTGGCTAGAACAGCCTTAAAGCAGCTAGGATCCTGTGGGATCAGTCTCTTTACAAAGTACAACACATACAGTCTGAGATTAAAAAAATGTAGCTCCTATTTCCATCCATTAACGCTAGTCATTCTGTAGCAGCGCTGACTGGAAGTGTCTCCCTGGCTGCCCTTAGCAGCATTTGTTTAGGTCTGCACTGACAGCACTCGCCTCTTACCCTGTTCTCTTCAGCTCTCCTTTGCCACATAGCAAGGGGAAAAAAACTCTTATTGCTTCAAAGAAAATCAACAGTCTTTGCTGAAATCTGGTATGTCACATTGGATGAATGTGAGTTACCATTTCTCTCCTGCCACTGAGGTAGTAGCTGTCTGCCTACTTGACACAGCCTGGAATGATGGGTGGACAGTTTCCTTTGGAAACTGCTGATTGTGGCACTGAGCTGCCTTGCTCCTTCTGTTCAGCAGGCCTCGCTCAGCCTGCTTTGACACCTGAGAAGCAGGCAATTTACTTTTACTAATTTTTTTGCAGTCTTTCTTAGGAGGTGCCCCCAACTCCCTCCTCATGAACAGCAGGACATCTGTTTTCCAACTTTCTTGAAAACTCCAGAATATCCTCTTTCTTGCAGGTTGAAGAAGGACCTTCTACAGCATTCACTTAGAATGAGGGAAAATGATGGGCCATTTTATTTTGCAAGGTCATAACATATGCTTCATTTGTGTCTAAAGGCAATTCTGGTTTTGGTCAAATTGCATATTGGTTCACTGACAAATGTTTTGGAAAGGCTTGATTTGTTTCCTTAAGTGTACAAACCCAGATAGCCAGCTTTGGAAATTCATTACAGAAACACTCACTCTGTTCAATCTGCCCATGATTCATATCAGCTACAGCACAAGTAGCTGAAAATCAATGTTTAGAGAAAAAGCCCATGCTAAAATAATTCACTGAAAACGACAATCTGTAATATAAAGTCATTAGTCTGCATGCCAGGGTCTGGCTGGGGCTCAAGACTGATGTACTTTATTCTAGGTTACAGATGTGGTACAGCCAGCTATGCACCTCGCCCACCAGTTTCTGGAAGGGGATATAGAATTAGAGAGTTATTACCATCTAGAAACAGCCCCGTTGCAAAGCAGAGCCAACTCTGAGCCATGCCGGGGAAGAATTAGGTTTCCAGCTTTTTAAGCCGCTGGGGGAAGGCAGGCAGGGAGAGGATCAGACGATGCCTTCTGCCAAGAGGCATCCAGCAGTTCTCCAGTGCATGGAAGAATGTGGCCTCTCATATACCAGACTTCAGATCAACGTAGTTTTCAGATGTAAACCTGGCACTCATACCATCCCTACCACCCCAAAGAAGTTTTCTCAGTTGAAGGAAGGCTAATGTTAATCATCTGTAATCGGCCTCCAAAAGAGTTTCTAAGGGTATACTAGACTGGTAAAAAGATTTTAGACTTACACAATGAATAGACTTCAGGACTGGGCAGGGAAAGTTTACATTTACAGTTCAGTGGGCACTCCTACGAACATACTGCATACAACTGAAAAAGCAATACTTGCTTTAGGCAGCGTGTGCAAGGTTTTCTTTTAAAGCAGTTTCCGTGTATATGCAGAAAACTCCCAAGATGGGTTATTTCTGTGACTGTACAATAGTTGTATAACATGTTCCTTCCTATTAAGTAGAAACAATGTGGCATTTCCTCATGGGAAACTCCCAGTTAAAATAATTTCATACAAGGTAAAAGCGCTTACATAGCAGGGCTAGTAAGGCTCTGTACTGAGATTGTGATTCCATAAACTATGAGTGGCTTTCTGCAGCAGCATAAATCCAGAGATGTAGTATTGACCTATATCAGGGCAGAACTTTCTTTAGCATTATATATTTAAACAAGAGGCACTACCTTTAATATCTAAATTAATCAAATATTTGCCATCATCTTCCTCCTTTTCCTCTCCCAAAGCAAACTGGTTCTCAGCTGTGAAGTCTTCTGCTGTGCTTCAAAAGACAAATTGCATTTCTAGCATCAGAAGACCCACAGTAATCATTTTTAAACACTATACTTTGTAAGCAACAATTGTGCTAATTTCATGAAAAAAGTAAGTTTTTAAATTTAAAGCACGTTATTTGTACCAAGTTCACTTCAGGGGTACACATATCCATCATTGCCTGGCTGATGCCAGCTGCATAACACAGAGCACAGTTAGAGCAGAAACAGTTTTTTAAAAAAAAAAAAGGAAAATCGAAGTGCTCCCTTTTCCCAACCACACCCAAGCCAGTTAGCTACTAGAAGGCAACTACCATCAGAGTAAGGAAAGACAGAGAAGTTGTCCTGTTCTTACCTAACTGATTGTTGGCATAGGTATCTGTAGACAACAAGGAAGATGTGGAATGAAAAACTAAGAGGGGAGCAGAAAGTGCACAAGCTTCTTCTGTAGAGAAGCAGCCAGACACACATTTCCCTCGAGGTGACACGCACAAACTACACAGGATGGTCTTCCCCTGTGTGTACAGGCCTCCCGGATGAGGCATTTTAATGTTTAAAGGCTGTTGGGCCTTGTGCTGGCTTTTCTTGAAACCTGTCAGCAAGCCCGCTCATTCAGCGCATCTTCGTCGGTAAGTCAAGCCACAGATAAAACACACAAGGAAGAGGAACACTGAGAACAGACCACACAGAAGCAAGTGAAGTTATACAACAAGGACAATACTATACTACGAGCATAGGTGCAGGAGTTGTGAATAACATCCCACTTCCAACTGACAGGACTATTCAAACAAACAGAAAAGGAAAAAACAACGAACAGCACTCCAGAGGGCATTCCAAGCAGCCAAATTAGGCTTTTGTTCCCCCAGAGCAACTTTGCCAGACCCTTCTCCTCAGGAAGCTGAGGTCGGCCTTGGTGCCTGTGCACCTGAGAGGGCAGCGGGTGCTTGCCCACCTTGGCGCACAGATCCCGCACTGTCCCTCCCAGCATCCCGCACGGAGCCGACACAGTGTTGCTGACCCCACAGGAAACGGGGAACAAACGCGGCACTGTGTGAGATCTACCAACCCTCCCACCAGGTCTTCCAAAAAGAAATAAGGCATCAGAACCAGAACATTGAGAATTTTTATTTGTACTTAGCACATACAGGAAAGATTAAAACAAATATTCAAGATAGCATTTGTAAACAAATATATTTTACAAAAAGTTACATACCATCAAATTTGCACTGAAAAAATTCAGGGTCATACTCATTTATAAATGTACATTTATCAAAATCAAGTTAAAAACTACTTCATTCTAAAATATCCTAAATAAAGATTTATTGATTTCAATAGCTTCAGAGAACATAGATGTTAAGGCCAAATTAAAGTAAAAAGCATGAATAAAGATGGCACTATGATTCCCAGATTCAAAAGATAGGCAAGTGATTAAAGTATCAGTCAAGCCTATTAAAAGACATAGGTTTGTAAAATATACATTCGACTTCGAAAAAGTCTAGCTTAAAAAAATAGAGCTATTTCACTGGATCATTGTCCTCTTGCAGTGTACTGATTGTGAGCACTTTTTTGAATCCTCTCAAAGAAAAGTCTTCAGAAGTTATAGTTTTATGAAATTGTATGGTTCAACTTTCATAATCACATTAAAAATAAGATAACAGCAGCACCCTTTTAGCAAGGATTCATTTTCAACATTCTTGCAATTTATAGCAGCAGCCATGGTTTTGGGGGATGCTATTAACATAATTAGCAAGTCCAAATGTAATAGATATACTCTCTATACATTTTCTTATAGTGTTTTTTTCCTAAACATTTTTTTTTTGAAGTTAGGCAGGCACCTTTAATTTTGCTGTACATAACAAAAATTAAAGATAAAAGAAACCCAAACTTATGACTATCTCAGCATATGCCCTTTGCAAATGGTCCCTAAACTGTCTTGATTGAATTATGAATTTCCATCCCCCACTCTCCTGTTTACCTAAAAATAAAGTTGACTCAAAAGAAACAGGAAGCTAAAAGTGATTGGCCCATCCTCAGCAGCAAGCAGATGGTCACATTAGATTGAAAGAATATGGAAGAAAGCAAATCCCCCAGTATTGCTGATCTTGAGGCACTGAGAATTCTGATCAGTTTCCACAGTTTTTTCAAGATTTCTTACAAAAATATGGAAAACACTTTTCCCAAGAGCATCCATGGACACTAAGCAAGGATGGATGTACATATAAAGACACACACATTATGCACAATACACTGTGAACGTACTGCAGACAGACAAGGCCCATGGAATGTAATGATGGTCTAAGATAGCAGGTGAAATGATGATGACTTTCAGAGTGTCGTCATGAGTTTATCTTGGTACACCATACTTTGGACTCCTCCTAAATTCTTCTGGTTCTGTTCTTGGATATACCGTAAATTGCTGTCCTCTCCGCTTGTGGGGGGTTTCCAATATGGCCTGTCATCATGATAGGGTGGCCTGTACCATTTGCACAGTTATGGTTAGTGAGAGATGGAAGCACATTGTGAGTAATACACAGTAACATGAGTTCATCCAGCAACTGCTAAGCATGTGTAGGGAGCAACAGACAGCTATCAGTAAGGGAGGGAAAAGGTGATGGATCTATTAGACTGATGTGGAATCCCCTGAAGCAACTGATATTGTTTTCCTCTTCTCCAAAGGCTCTGAATCATAATGCAAACATGTAAAAATCTCTTTTTGCTCCTGAACCCCAGAGGGATGAAGAAAATGGAGTGTGAGGCTACAGAAAAACCTAATACAATAAACAAGTAAAATAAAGAAAAAAATGTGCAAAAAAGTTGAATTCATGAAAAAAATATCCATAAGGTCTTAAAGAAAAAAAAATCCTAAGGAAAAAAATGCCCTTCTGTAAATACTGCCATTCACACAACACTGGCTGGTGCAGCCTTTAAATTACTGAGTCACATTTTGTGAAGCTGAACCTCGACAGCCTACAGTTAGTGCAGGTATTTTGCTAGGACTATACCTTGAAACTTCCTAAAGTACTGAGAGGAAAAATAGTTTTTCCTCATTTGTTCATTACTTACTTGCACTTAGAGATATTAATTTGATTCTACAGCATATCCTGAAGTCACTTTGCAGAAAGAAATAAAAATAAAGAAATCACAACATTTAAGATGCGCCTTTTACCACACTTAAGTTGCTAAGTGGTTAAATTTCTTTTGGTACTATTTTTATATGCTGGAGGAAATAAAGCCAAGTTTGTGTGTCATCTCCTTTGGAGGAAACATAAATGAACAGTTCTTAGTCTATAAAAAGACAACTATTAATTGTAATGAATTTTCTCATAAGATTATACTTCTGTGTCAACGGCAAATATTTTCACCGAAAACATTTTACTATGAAGACTGAGACACAATTCCACATTATATTTTATAAATCATTTAACCAAAAAATACATGTAACATGGTATTGCACACCTCATTTGTTCATTTCAACCCTTGGCCCTTTCTAGATTTGAAACTCCAGCAGAATTACATGCATTGTAATTCTATCTCAAGCTCATAGCTGGCTGAATTAAGTGTTCTCAAACCAAACTATCCAAGATGTTAACCATGTTCAACTCTTCTACTTGGATTCCCATCACAATAACTTGATGCTTTAACTATATATTTAAGCATCTCTAGCTGACTGGGGCAGAAACTCTCAGTACCTCTTCCACAGAGCTTGCAGGACTGAGCTTTTAAGTAGGTTTTTAGAAAAAAACAAAACAGAACAAACAAACAAAAAAAAAACCCAAAACATACCACACAACACACATTTGTTCATATTTCACAGACCTGAAGATCTTCAGGGTGTGGAGGTGGAGCAGAGAGAAAGGTAAGTAGGAGAGAGCAGGCTTAGGGGGAAGGCTGTTCTGCCACATTATAATACCTAATTCTTCTTATTTCTACACTGCTCTGCTCCAAAGCAAGCTGCTTAAAGTGTTACATACTAGCACCATAAGCAGAAAACTTAAAAAAAAAAAAAATCCAACAAAACCTTGAATGTTTGTAAAAGCATTAACTTAGCCAATTTAAACAGTCTGCTGTTTCTAGTATAATTTTAATGTCTGCTTTACTGCTATATACTAGGAACTCCAAGATCACAGTATGTCAACTTCTTTGCCTAATAAGTGTTTCCAATCATGTCTTTGCCTTTTTCCTGTGCCTTCAGGGTCAAAGTGGAACAAATTGTCTTTTCTTCTCTCTCAGGCTCAGCCTCATATCCAGAGCCCACCTACCCTAAGAACAAGCTCTACCACCTGGTGTGTTCTAAGAATACAGAGATGACAAAAATAAGAAGAATGGGAATAAAGATGAGGGTATTGGTGCTTTTCAGTGAAGACAGTTATAAGTGGGGAAGGAAAAAAAAAAAAAAGAGCAACCTAGAAAAGTTACTTTTTCTAAGGAAAAAAATCAACATTTTAGTCCTCATATATGCATATACAGGCACATATCCACCGGCAGGTATGAGGCTCCACCTCTGCACTCTACCATGTTGTTTCTAACTTAGACTGATTTCCTTTTGTCCCCAAATTTATATTCACTTAATTTCTCTCAAAGCTTGCTAAAAAAAGTACATGGCAAGATAGCATGAACATACAGAATATTTTTGTAAGAAATTTTTATAAAAGTTGTAAAAAATCATTGTTACAAATAATTTCACTAACATTATCTGCAAATTTCTTGATAAATTGCACTACATCCATATTCCATGGACATGTTATTTATCCATTTTTCCACACTTGCACAGAAGTGTGGGAAAGAGTGCTAAAAATCTGGAATTTATTCACTGATAATTTGCACTGACCCTAAAAAGATATTCCTATTTGTTTTAGAGATTAAATATTCATCAAATTATAATTTATTTTATTGCAGACATTGAATCACTCCCCAACCAACATACTACCTACAGAGATAGACTAAAGGTACGTTTTAGTTAAAAAATAATTTGAATTAAAAATCAACCTGAAAAAAAAAAATAATCAATGTGGCTAGAACTTTCCAAAGAAAAATCTACTGATGTTATTTAATGATACCTCTACATCACACATTTCTAACTTGTTTGATTTTCATGTGCATAAAATCACCCAATACATCCAAAGTTTCACATCAATAGGTTAAGATAAAGAAAGGTAGAACATTTTTCCATGGTGAAGATTGCTTACCTTACGTTTACAGGTGTATGAGGATGCCAGTGTGGCTGAGCAGGATGAATATTAGGATGATACTGTGGCTACAAGTGAAAATATTAAACCTTATTAATGAAATTATACCAAAACTCCACATTAAATTTATTTTTTTTCTGGGGCCAACATGCTGCCTGTGAGCCCTTGATACAGAAGCACTGTCTCAGACTGCCTCCTGTTCAAGGCAACATATACAAGAGATTGCTTGGTGATGAACTTGCTCATTGGAACACAGTCACATGTAAACACACACACACAAAAAACCCACAAACCAACAAAAAAACAATCAAAAGAATAAACCACCCCTCACAGCCTTTTCTGTTTGGGAGAAGGTCTAGCCTATTTAATGCATGCCAAAAACCATCAGCTTTAATGAAAGGTGAAGAGTGAGAAAGATTATTTTTCTAATAACAGTCTTTAGAAGGTCACTTGTCTACAGTGATGGCATTTCTCTCTCACATCCACAGATATTGATAGGAAACAGTGAAACAAAATTCCTACCGGAGTTTTCATTAAAGAAAGGGGAAAAAAAAAAAAAAGTTAAGACTAAGTTCTAAAGCTCGCATGCAGCTTGGATGAAAGCACAATTTGCTTTCTCAATAGCACAGACTGCTAGTAGTACATCAGAAAACAGGGTAAGGTTTGCCCTGGAGTATATAAAGGTGTTAAGGAGGGAGGGGAAAAAAAAAAAAAACAAAAAAAAACCCACCACAGACAAAACAGAATACAAAACTTGTTTGTCAAGGATCCTCCAGTTCAAGATACTGCTCTAGATAAAAGTGTTGTTGTTGACACCACAGTGGTGTCCTGGGACCCATCAAATGCATAATCCCAAAGCATTTAACCTGTGATTTCAGAGAGCAGAAGGCAAATGGAGTGCTCGCAGCTTACAGAGTACCCCAGAATGTGGGGGAAGCAGACTAAGGCCCCTTTGGTTTTCCCCAATTTGGTGTTTCTGAGCCACCACAAAAAGATCTCACCCTAGCATAAGGAAAGGGAAGCAATTTAACAGTCTTAATTATAGACAGCATGA
The DNA here is from genome assembly GCA_032275445.1 of Crypturellus soui. Lineage (NCBI taxonomy): Eukaryota > Metazoa > Chordata > Aves > Tinamiformes > Tinamidae > Crypturellus > Crypturellus soui. The sequence goes on from JAUBNY010000002.1 coordinate 3,124,353, forward strand.
ATATTTACCATTAAGGTAAGAAAACTATAAGTAAATATTCTCCCAAACAATTGTTATGCTTACCTGGTAGTTATGGACTTCTGGTGTATTTTTAGCACTAAGAGGAGAAAAGAAATAGCTTTTATGACATTACCACTGACAAGGACCAAAGGCACCCATAAAAATGTCATTTAGATTACTACTCAGAAAAAATAAAATCCTGATTCTGCAAGTATCCAAAGCAAAATCTGTTCCTAGCAGAATCCTGCCAAGCCTGTTTAAAACTGGAGAGTTCCATGAGCAACTGGACACGTCTGAAGAGCTAAAGAAGCATTAGGTTTCTTCAGATTATCCTATTACACTCAATTATACAACCAAAACACTACCAGGACATTCTTACAAAACCATCCTTAACATCATTTCTTATAGCTCACGCTTCTATTCTTCAAGGAAGTATTATCTTGAAGTTCAAATCCAATTTCATATATCTAAGTTATGGTTAACTTAACAATAGGTTATTCCAGATTCACATCACAGCAGTGAGACTGTAAGAAAGATGGGGGCAAAACCCTATTCTTCATTTTACACTTATGAAGCTAGATAAATTAGCATAACAGCAACATCAGCAGAAAGAAAGTATGATTTATTTTAAGACTGATCTCAAAACAAACAAAAAAGGAATTAGAAAACAGAGAGTCGCCCAAGGAGAATCTGATGCTGCATAACAACAGATCCCGAAGCAATTCATCCCACACCCAAGAATTGGTATTGACAAATCCTGATGCAGAAGCAGGGTCTTCAAAAATGTTTTTGCTTGACAACAGCATTTGAAGGCATAAAGAACAGTTACTTACCACAGCTGTGCTGCTTTCACAGGATTGTTTGCTTAAAAACAAAACAACACATCTTAATACGTGAATCGCGTCATTTTACAGCGATTGCAATTTTGATGTTACATCACAGCTCAAGTGTATCCTCATTGAGGCACATTTGAGCAAATACGTGAGCACTGCAAGGTCAGTGCTGTGCTTTCTAGCATTCTCACGGAAGAGCATGAAGTACAAGGCAGCCAGGAACTTGCCTCTGCTTCAGCAGGAGCCAAGGTCCATGTGGGCCACCTTCGCAGCTGGTAGATGAGCATCATTCCCAGGACAGCAGGAAGGAAGGGCTTTTGGCAGAGGGAATTCTGCCCACTAGAGCACTTTGCTTAACTTGGCGCAGCTGCCATGCCAACAGCACTGTGCTGCACAGAAATTAGCCCTCAAAAACATTTTGCATCTTTCAGAAATTAGACTTACTGTCTTACTGCAGTGAACCACAACAGCAAAAACTAAAAGCCTTCCAAATGGGAAGAGTGGAAAGCCATGAGCAATCTTCAGTAGCAAGACCTTAACATGTGCTTTGGAGTGCTTTGAAATAGCAATGAAGGCAGCAGTCGAATATTTGACATTTATCATTTCTTTTTCCTGACAGAAAGTACATTTTCAGGAAGAACACTGAAACCTGCTGAGCCATCCAGCTCAGAATCCACACTTGCGCTGAATGCAGGAAGTGGCTACAGACTTAGCACGACACTGCAGAAGCAGAGGTAAAGACAAAAAAATCTGCAGCAGAACTTAGCAATTGAGAACTTAGCAATTGAGGGCTCCAACTAGGAGAAGGTTGTAAGGGTCTGATTGGATGGGGGAAGAGTAATTTAAAGGGCGTTTTGGCATGAATTTAAATAACATGCTGTTGAACTTTCCAGAGAGAGCTGCATTTTTAATAGACAATCAAGCATAAAAGAAGCCTTTAGGTGGCTTTTATACTTCCTATCCTATGCAATCTGCTAACATTGGAACTAAGTGAACAACACTTGTCACGAGAGGAGGAGCTTTACCAGCTGGGTACAACACAAGGTCTGCCTGGCTGCTATGCTGGAGGTGAGCACAGAGCACCCGCTCCCTTATCCCCCTGCCTCACAGCTTTATGTCTTTACACAGAAGCACTGAGACACAAAGTATACACAGAACCTGACACATCCTGACATTTAAAAAGTGTAATTTAGTCTTTTTTTCTACATATGAAATCTCCCACACTTATATACAGTTGACTCTTATGCATCACAAAACAGCATCTCTCAAATTTAAATAAATTTGGTCTTCTACAACAAACTGACACATATTATTTTGAAGGTGAAGGGAGCTTACAACCACCAGAAAGCACACAGGCTTCCTTCTTCCTTGCATTCTATAGGAGCAGGAGATGTGTGTGCCCCCACAGCACTACCACAAAGAACTTCCCATGGAACTGAGACTTATGATTTTGGGACACATAGGAAGGCAAGGGCACTTAAGGGAATGCCAGCTCACCCTGCTTCACATGAGCCACATCTCCTGCCTCAAATAACAGAATTCAGAGGGGTGTCTTGGAAAGTGCATTCCTAGTTTTTTCTACAAGGAATAAAAATCTCTGCTTAAGTTATAAAGTGATAAAACAATATGGGGAAATCAATCCTTTGCCAACATGCAAAATCTGCATATTAATACCCAGAAAGAGCTGGTTAAGTTCAGAGCTGGGATATTATGCCATCAGAGTCAGGCAAGTAGCAACAACTTAATAATGAAACTGCCCAGTAATCCAGGGGACAGAATAAGTATGGTCACAGTTTAAAAGTAGCAGGTATGAACAGACTTGGGTGGAAAAAAGCACGTCAGCTTTGATATTTTAGATGTCTTTTTCCTATACTGTGGTACAGATTTTATGGTTGTAGCATGATATTTATAGTGAAGTCAACATTTATGTTAACATGACAGTTACATGACCAGTACAGAGATCATATGTACAAACACTTACTTTTGAAAGTTGAATGCCTTCGAGAAGGGTATCGCTTACTGGGCCTTCTTTCAAACGTGCTAGTTCGCCGCAATCTTGTCCCATGTGTTGCTTGGTACTCTGTCCGCCCACTTAACATACAAAAATGAAACACGTTAATCACTGCCTTTGGTTGGTTGCTGTGTCTGCTGGCTCGTATATACACTAATATCTTGTTTGTATTTCATCAAATACCTGAATCTGAAGCGTGATCCTAGTCTTATGAAGTCGGACCGACTAGATTTACTGTTCGCTGGGGCTCGCAGCCTGAAGAAGGCATGGTGCTCCACCGCGCACTTCCACAAATGCTTGCAAGTTTTGGCACTGTCTAACCGGAAAACAAATGTGTGCTCTTGCTCTCTGCCCTAAATGCAGAAACAAAAGCTTTGCAAGTTGGCATGTATGGCATTACTCATTGTCCACAGTAAGGAAAGAACAGCCTGGTCCAACAGCATGCTGAATCCCCCCTGCATCCTCCTCAGTTCAATCACACTGCACACTTTGTTGGATCAGGTCCAAGTAAGGGAAGAAAGTTACCTGTTCGTCATCTTCTACAACAACAAGTGTTAGTTTGCTCTTTTTAAAGTCCATTTTTGTGATTTTAGGCCTAAACACAGGAGGAAGCAAATGTAAAATTAATGGAACTCCAGTATTTTATAGTCCAGGATGACCCTCCTTCCCCACAAAATATATGAGATTTACACAATCCTGGAATACTTTAGGGATTAGAATAAAAATACAATTTCCAGGCACTGTGCCTGGTTTTCAGTAAATATTTCCACATTTGAGACTGGCACTTTTAAACAGGCCAATTCACCTTCAAAACTATTTGAACCTTATATATTCAATCTATTCACAAGATATAGTCAATAATTCATTATTTAAAGAGGAGATTTCAGCATTTTCACAAAAGCGATTATAAAACGAGTAGATTACCAAAAGAATAAGCCTATTTTGTTTGCTCCTTCAAAGATCAATATGCCGGTTGGCGTCAGTCCAAGCGCATATTCACAACCATCTCTTCCCTACAAACAAGCACAGAAAAACTAATGTTGTAGAACTTACTACAGCAGTATCTCAAAATCCTTGTATTTTAGGCTGTACAATAAAGTTTACTTTTTCCCCCTCTTTTTAGAACAGTAAAGAGCAGAAGAATATACATAGACAAAACTGGCAGGGTTTTGGTAGCAGGGGTGCACTGTGTGGGAAGTGGCCCTGGGTTGGTCACAGCCTTAGGACAGATGGAAATAGCTCCCTATGCCAAGACATATTTAAGAAACAAAGTCAGCTTGAGGGGCAGGAGACAAAAGGAAAAATGCAAGGAGACATGGGAGGAGATGTGGGAGGAAGCACATGGAAGGCAACATTGCTGGGGACATGACTGGAGAAGCCCTGTTAGGAGGAGCACTCTAAGAACAGGGACAGTCACAAGAGACTAGGCCTGTTGGTGACTTAGAGCAAGGACATCCTGAAGGAATTGTAGCCCATGCGTAGCCCATGTGTGACTGATGCTGGAACAGAGGAGATGTAAAAACACAGGAGAAGCAGAGGAAAAGAGCAAGGAATGACAGCAAGAAACCATTACGTGTTGACCCCAACGTGCTGAGCCACTCATCACTGCACTGAAGAGACTGGGAAAGACTGAGTCTGAAATCCAGTGAAAAGAGGGGGAGTTCAGCCCAGGAAGAGGAAGGAGAGATGCTGGACTGAAGCTGAGCCAGGCAAGGAAGAGGAAAGGTTTTCCTCTAAATGTTTAATTGTCTCTTTTTTTCCCCTCAGTACCCAAATCAGTAATTAAAAGCTTAGTTGACAATAAATTAAGTGCAATTCCCTGATGCATATCTGATTTCTGAAACCCTGTTCACAAAACAAAAATCATACAGATCTCACCTTAACTACATGCATATCTACACCATACATTTCTAGCCATTTAGCTTTGTTCAAGTAGCACAATTCAGCTTGCGCTGGGCTCTTCCCCCTGTAACATAACATTTATTTTAGTATACAGCATAAAACTTTTGGCTGTTTTAAAATTCCTTTCCATACTGTTTTCTTTGGATCCTCAATCTTAATAAGAAAGAAACTGCCGAATGAAGTTTTAGGTTTAATTTAGGTTTTTATCTTCTTTCCTCAAAATAAAAATAAGTCAAAGGGGCAAAAACTGGCAGTTTCAGATGCAGATGAGTGTAGATGTAAACTGGGACCACTGAACAAAACACAAACAAGAAGGAATCTGTGTATTTGACCACAGAAAAGGAATCCCCTTGTTCCTATCCGGACCTTCCCCAGATTAAGGCTAGCCATTTCTTAGAAGGGGATTTTCAAGTACTGCCTGGAAAACTCTTCAATCCACAAACATGAAAAGCTCATCTATGTTTGCTGAAAAGGGGTTCTTGGGGACGCAGCTGAGCCTGGAGAGCAAGAAAACATCCTGTTGCTAAACATCACTCTCATATTGTACTGTACCTGCACTCTTTCCACTTTTGAAAAATGTCAAATTCCATTGCTTCTGTCTGGTTTGGTGCAAATCTGAACTCAGATACCAGCTCTGGTGTGTGCTCAGGATGTTCACACTCTCCCAGCTCAGCTGTAATCAAAGAGTTAAAAAATCATTAAAATCATAGCAAAACCATAAACATTTAACTCCAAAACTTCCACAAGGCAATGATAATGTTCTCAAATGTGTTCCAGAAGAGTAGATTTTTGCTGATGTGACAATTAAAAAAGAAAAAGTCAGATTGAAAAAAGGGCTTAACGCAGAAATCACATTAAGTGCTTTGCAGGAATTAGTATGGAATTCTAACATTTAAAACTTGAGCTGTTTTCTGCATTTTAAAGCTTTTAAAGAAAATAGAGTTCCTACTAGATACAAAATTCAATCTTAAGTCTGATGTGCTGACAATCATCTAGAAAAAATACAGGAGAGTTCTCTACTCTGAGAGGGGAGATGAGACAGAGAATGAAATCTGACTATACTATAATGAAGATATGAAGATGCATAAAAAAATTGAGAACTACTGCTCCAAAAAATCATGAGCATGGAGGACAAAAGAACATAGAAGAGACAAGATGTATTATTTCCAAGAAAACATCAGTCTTGCATCTGTGTTGTATATTCTTTTTCAGGCAATTAACTGTGGCATGATTTTGAGCAGCAAAGCCCTAAGAAATGAGTCTTGGGAGTAAGAGCTAGCAATATTCACATGAGCTTCCCCCCAAGGGAGGAAGGGAAAGAGAAGGGAACTGCATGGCCAGCAGGAGTACACCCTCTCTAGTGGCTTTCCTGGCAGAATAATGTTCTTTGAATGCTTCAGCAGGAGGGATACTCTCCATGCCAGGGTAGAGCACAGGCCCCATCATTTTCCTTGGAATTTTATCACAGAATATCATGCTTTGGTATGTCTCTTCTCTCCCTCCTAACCTTTTTTAAAAGGTTGCATGGACTGTTAATAGTCATCACCTGTATTCTTAATAGCATAAACTGGGGGGGGGGGAAGAAGGCATTTTTAGAAAGAAATATAGTTTGTTATAAAGCTTTTTAAAACTACAAAATTATTTTTATCTGTAAATATGTTGCTGATTCTCTAGCACAAAAGGGGGAAAAACTGCACTGTCACATTGAGGTCTGAAAAACTGAAAACTGGAGATGTAAGAAAAAACTTCCCAGGTTTAATTAACCAAAAACATACCTAGTTAAAACCAAAAACAAGAACCATATGAGACTAATGAGTTAAACATTTATTTTAACAGTGATGATGCTAGCTTCTTTGATGAAGGCCTTTCTGCAGACTAACCCCTAAGTGGAGCAGGAGATTAGGCCTGCCATACCACTAGCTGATGTCATTTTACAGGCATTCTTTATAGGACTGGCAACGAAACAAGTTCTGTTTCAAAGACTATACGGAATGCCAGCCTATGAAGCCGTTAGAAACAATGCAAGAATTAATGTAACAGAACTTCCTTTACAAAGAAACCATAATAAGCTGTTACCGTAAAGTTGTACCATAAAGAGGAAAACGATGTTTTTTTCAAAAGGAATTGGTACTTTCAACCTTAACAGTCTCTTAGATTCCTCTTCATTTTAGAAATGCCAAATTAAGAAGAAACATTAGATTTTAAACGGTAAATGTAAGTACTGAACAGGGAATAATAATTTCACATTTCTTTAAACACTTCTGCTCAATTGAAAGCTTCCAGTATCAGTACAGAGGTAAGAAATTAGAGCATATCAGAGCAGAGATAATGTATCACAATGCCAAAAGATTTCTTCAAACTTAGTTACTGCTATGCAAAACGGAGAAGAGACAAAAAAAATATAAAATTCAATCACAGTTCATATGCATTCCTATAGACAGTTTTGAAAAGTATTAGTTTGGATAGCTAACAAGGAACATTTTATAAATACCTATCATCTGCAGATGGATGATGGATAGCTATTGTATTACATTTACATAGTAATTACAGGTATTAATTACTACCTGTAATTCTTTGCTTGGCTCTCCTTGCCTAGACCAGGGGTGAAGTTACTGGTGTTTTTAATCTATGAAAAATGGAAGAAATGAATGAGAGTAAACATAGGATACAGATCCTCTCCATTTCTAAAATATGAATGGAGGTTGCCTATGGCAAGAGGCTCCCTGCACACCTAACAATTCAGGCTGTGCCTGAGTTGCAAATGCAAATTAAAATAAAATAAACAATAGTAATCCCCCCCCACCTCACCCCTGCCTTCCCCGCCACACACTTAAGATTTCTTTCTGCTGCAGGTTTGAAGTAAATTCCCAGTTTTTACTATCAAGTTCATCTGGAAGCACTGAATTACGGTCAAAATCAACTGATTTTGCTGCTGATATGCCTGGAATGATCCAGATCATGGTGCATTCTTCTAGAAAAAATAAGATTTATCTGAGCTTCATTACATGTTTCTCCACTCCATCTGCAACTTAAACCTCAAATGAAGTGAAGTTTTTGTATTAATGTGTCGTGGCAAAACAATTCTACTTTGTTTCTACAATAAACTAATGAAACATATTATCCTATTACTACTTCATCTTGCAACCCCTGCTCCTGACATAGAAACCACTCTAGCTCTTCCCTTTCCACATCATTCAGTAGCTGCAATTACCTCCCTCACCCTTCTACTCACGCACTGCACATGACCTCTCCCAAGCATGCCAGGAAAGCAGGAAAGCAATTCCCTAAACTAATTCTCCTTAGGGAAAGTAATACCATTTATATATGATCAATGAAAAATCATTAATAACAAGATTTGATGGGGTGGCTTCTTTTCAGTGGTGGCCACTGATAGAACTAGAGGAAACGGTCACAAACTGAAGCACCAAAAGTTCCACAGGAACTTAAGGAAAAAATTCCTGACAGTGAGGGTGACAGAGCACTGGAATAGGTTGCCCAGAGAGGTCGTGGAGTCTCCTTCTCTGGAAATCTTAAAAACCTGCTTGGACGCAGTCCTGTGCCACGAGCTCTAGGTGCCCCTGCACGTGCAGGGGGGTTGGTGTAGATGAGCTCTAGAGATCCCTTCCAATCTTAAGCATTCTATGATTCTATGAAAGTAGTAGACAAGTTCTTAAAAAAAAAACGCAAATCATTTTTAAGAACTTACATACCTTGAAGACACAGAGCTGCTAGTTCAACAGCAGTTTCATACGGGCATTTCAGTCTTAAAAGGAAACAAACAAGCCATAAAAATGATGTTATTTTCCACCCCCCAGAGAGTTCGTCCAGCCTTACAACTAAAAAGTAGTCTAACACTAAAAATGGAAACATTAACCTCCACTAGAAATGGACACATTACCTTCCACAAGGTGACTCACACCACAAACCATTAATGTCGTGAATTATCTTAAATTAATTTTTACAGCCATATATTTATTTCCTTATTTGGTACACTCTCAGTATCTCTGAACACAGATATGCTTCACTTCAGACTAAGCTTAAACTAATACAGACAATATTAAATAGGAATAAGAAATTAATTTTGCTCCAGTAATATATTTTAAAACTCCTTTTATTTTTCTTCGTAACTAAAATATCTATCTATATACAGATAGAAATAGACAAGTGTGAACCTACTGGCCAGGGTGACACTGGTCAATAAACACACAAGATATATTTTGCAGAGCTGGCCTGTACAAAAAATACTGCCATTTTATAATCTTTTCCTCCTCTATTTTAACCAATCATATTGAAAAATCTGGCAAGATAAGTTTCAATACTCATAAAAACCACAACATTCATTGTTCTATTTATTTAGTACTACAACTGTTCTCATCTATCCTCATACTATTTCAACCAGCAGTAAGCTTCAGGTTAAAACCTTCTAAGGCCCTCGTAGAAGCAGTTACACGCAATATTTACAGCCCCATAAACTGTTGTTAATTAAGTACTTTTTATATGACACATAATAAAAAGATTAGGTCACTTTCAACAAGGTTGTAATTTCACATAAGAATTCTCTCAACAAAAAGAGAGATTAGGTACTTCCCATAAAATATATAAACAATATATGAAGTTTCCCATCCCTTTGCCTAGATAGGACCAAACAGCCAATATAAGAACATCCACTGTTTTAAAAAAAGAAGGTCCAGTCTTTGCCAGTTCTCTTTAAATGCCCTTATTTTTCTTCTTTGTTTCTTCCCTCAATAACTGCAAGCTTAAATTTCAACAGTTGGGGCACTCAAGCATGATCAGGATGAAGGGGTCAATTGCGGCTCCTTCTGAACTACTTTGTGTAAAGCTATTCTGTTTTCCTGTCTTTAATGCTAGCTAGTTCAATAGTACTTATATCTTTAAATATGGAACCAGGCACTAACAACGATAATAACAGACTGTTATAATGATCAGATAGAACACTTAGCACAGTATCAGGGTATGGACATATCACCTGGGTACTCCATTAAATCTCCTAAAATAATATAGTTGTGATGTACGTAAAGACATATGTACAGAAAGAAAAAAGACACATCCAGAATTGTAAACCAAGTTTATCAACTATATGTGAATGTCTGAAAGGATCAAAAAGATCACACAGTTAAAGCCACATTTGAAATCACAGAGATTATCTATTGTAAATACTTTGAAGTACAGAGACAAGAGCAAAGCTACTTACTTCCCTGAAAGAATGTCTTGCCGGAGCTGTAATACAAACAGGTACCTGACAAAAGAAAGTGCAGAAAGTCAGACGTATTTATAATGTCATCTTCCCAGCCTTCAAAGAAGAAGCACAGCAATCCACAGGTAGTCACAGCATTTCCATAAATTTGCTCATAAACAAGAACTGATCTTTGCGAACACTCAGATATGCCCTGCAAACTTTAAAGTTCCCACAACTTTCACTAAAATCATGAAGAGGTCACTTTTCACCTAGTGGCTGTGCTTCGGGCAGTATCCAAAGCATTGCTATTTAGGGAGCAATGAAACAACATGTTGCATTTGGAGCACATGCCTCAGCATCCTAAGTTAATAACACTCCAATGCTTTCCTGCATTTTACTTGATCTAGGAGATCTAGAGAGAAAACACAGACTAAGGCATGGGGAACCAGGGGCTACCTTCTCAGATGGAAGCACAGATCATGGAGAACATTCAAGCTGGGCAAAAGGAAAAGCTCACATTGAATCTTCATTTAATAATATAGCAAAGTTTTGAGTATAAGAAACATGAACTTCATGGCTCCTATGGAATTCCGCAGAAAGCAACCCGCAGAAAGGCAGAAAGCAACCCACAGGTTTATTCAGAAGGCCAATTTGCTTTCCACAAGCTCATATTTCAAGTTCTTGCTAGTCTCCAGCAACCCCCTGGAGTCAGATCGTGCAAGAACGCTGCCCAGGATGGCACAAGGAGGCTGACTTGTGAAATAAACCTCTCACAAACTGAGAGGTGAGGTTTATGGGGGCAAACTGAAACAACTGATCACAAAGCACTGGAGTCACAGCTAAATGCAAACACACTGTCTTTACCAAAGGTTGCTAGATGACTGGACACAAGAACTGCTTGGCATCGCAGAAGACATGGTGCGAACATAGTGAAGATCAAGTTACACCTGCCCTGCTTGGTAGGGGTCACTTTTGCTCCTTTCTTCAAGGCCACCTGAGAAAGATTTGCTTCTCAAGCTCTTACATCCTAGGAGCTTACATTCTAATAGCAAACTATTCTAAAAATAAAAAATCTAAACTAACGAAGCCCCATAATAGTGCCAGATGTCTGCCAAAACACAATGACCTTTAACTGGGTTTTTAGAGTCAGAAAAGGACAGAGTAGAAGAGGGCGTATGACACTTGCCCATCACTGTGTTCATTACGAGACTGATACTTACAGCCACAGGAATCTGTTGGCATCTACTTACAAAAACTCTCTGCAGGAAATTTCTAAAATTGCCTTTCCCCCAGACCAGATCATTTTATTATTACTGTTAATGGTCTTTTTTCTTTGTCCTCTTACTCCCATTCAACTTCCGTTTTCAATAATTCTGAAAATATAGTTATTGATCTTCACTTTTTATTTAAATTGTTACATGGAAAACATAGCCTTGTCAGCATAAAGATTCTTTAAAAAAAGAAAGCAACATTCAAAACTACTTTCCTCCAATGTAAAAACACAGTTATTTGTTCATGGTAAAATCAATTTCCAATTTGCTTTCATTTCCCTTCCTCACTTTCACAATGGTTTTCTGTCAATCTCCTAAGTCAGAAAAGGAAAAAGACTCAAAGCATTGAAAATGCAGCTAACAGAAATGCTTTTTTAATTAAAATGATCTTCTGAAATACCATTTTTCAGCACCGGAGATTAATACTTATATAGGAAGTGCCTTGCTAGATGTATCTGTGATCACACAGATCAGAAACACAGACCCCACAGTGGCTATAATCACAGGCTTTAGCAGATTAAGCAAGAAATATGGTGGTAGACAGTAATGGAGTAATTTGACTGCAGAGGAAATTTAATACTTGTTAGACATGCATCCTAATATATAAATGCTTATATCAGTTTTCAAAAAATATCTAATATTCCTGCTATAATTTAACTGCATTTTCTCACTACAGAAGTCCAATGATCTTTAAAACAAAAAAAAAAAAAGTCCTCTAAGATCTTAGTGCTCAATCACCTAAGCAGCAGGGAGTTCCATAGGTTAATGATGCAACGTATTGGAACATGCTCTTCTAATAGATTATCAGCACTGCACCTAATTGACAATGAATATTAAGTGGTTTCATAAGCAGGTCATGACAACCAGCTCTTTGATCCTCTTGTCTCAGTGGGGGAAAAGAAAACAAACAAAAAACACATGATGAACACAGCAGATAGCAAAGGAGATAGTAAACAGAGGCCTGCAGGCTCCAAGGTTCCCATAAACATCACGTACACACAAACTAAAACAAATCAACAACCTTTAAATGTCTTAGTCTGTTTGGTAGTACACTGGTTAATGCTAAGAATATTAAAAGATTCATAAAAAATAAATTGCAGGAATCAGAACAAAGCAAAACAACCAAAACTGCATTATGGTAAATGATGATTGAAGAAAGAAAACAGAAGAATGGCAGACACAAGTAGCAAGCAAAACCATTTCCTCCAGCTTCTCCTTTCCTATCTCTCAGGATAATCTATAAGCCCAGTAAGGTGTAGTCCTCACAGCTCAGAAGACAGCCCAGGCAGTTTAAAGCAAAGATTCCCACACGTTCCAAGATACCCTTACACACCGCAGTCTTTAACTTCCATGGCACAGGGGACTCACAGGGAAGTAGAGGAGACTAAACAAACCAGCCAACTCACATCATCCTTTTGCCCCATAATTCTCTTACTTTTGCATCATTAGCTGCTCAGCTCCAAGGTTCAGAACAAGGTGGAACAAGACAGAGAGGCAGCCTTTTAGTAGTGCCCAATGGAAAATCCCTACACAGGTACAGGAGCTGCTGCCTGCTGTAAAGGGCAGCTGTTTCCCAGCAGCAGCTCTCCTCATCCAACGCTGCCTCTCTTTGCTAGGTTCAAAGCACTAGAACACATTTTCCTATGATTTTTCGCAGCCCAGAAAAAAAACAACAAAAAAAGGAGATGTTTCTCAGAGTAGGAAAATGGCTAAGCCAGGCAAAACAATCATTCTTTTTAACAAAATGCAAATCATGGGCTCATACGTGTCTTATGCTGTGGGTGCCCTAAATACCCTCGTTGCTTATTTAACCGTGCGTATTTCCTACCTTGTAAACTCCTCATGAAGGTTATTCGGTTCTGATGAATAGTACTTAATTCGAAAGTGCAATGTGTACGGAGGTCCAACTGTATATACAGATATTTTAAACAGAGGAAAAACAGAGTTTGCTCCAGTTCTGTTTTTTGAACAAGCAGCCACCACCCCACCAGTCAAGAAGCACAAAGTCAAATATATTTTGATTTTTCTATGTAATGTAGATAACTTTTTTTTAATCCAGCTATCATGAGACTGTGACCAATACACTCATAGCTCCCCAAGCCTCACATTCCAAGCTGACATGCAATTGGTATGTACAGTGTTAGAATTTTTTTTTTTTATCTTTTTAAGGTATTCTATAAAAACCCACCACCCTAGTATTTGCATGCATATTAACAATCCATTTTACTAGAAGACTAGCAGCCAAAACTCTGCTTGCTACAGCTTTGGTGCTGAAAAGGTGCAATAAAGCCAACCAGCAAAACCATACCAATAGCAGACATCTTTACTACATAATCTGGTAAACAATGAGGGGTGAAAGTAAATTGTCCTAAAAGCCTTGAAATAAGAGCGTTGCTGCTCACAAAAGTCTTCTCAATATTCTGAGTACTCATCCCAAGTCCTGCAAGTGGGCTAACATCTTCCTCAAAGCTCTGTATTTTACTTAAACTGTATAAAACTTGTAGTCAGTTGTTGGCAGCTGACAACAGCCTTAAAATATATCAGTGCTGATGCTGTACTGTGTCCAAGCCTGCAACAAAATCATCAGAGAACCAGGAGCAAATTACCTGCCTCAGCCAATTCCTTTCATAAAACAACAGCTACTTCGACAAGCTTTATTTACAATATACAAGAAAGGATAGCAAGGAGGGGTGGGTGGGCATTACCGAATAAAACTGTTTCCTAGTTGAGCTTTGAAGAAAAAGAAAACATAACCAAACTCTGTTATGGATCAGGAACATTGACACAAACCAAGGTCTGTGTCCAGGCAACCTGATTTCACAGGTTAGACTATTAGACTAAAATTACCTGGCAACGCACTCCATCTCAGTCAGCATATGTTTAATGAGGAGTACTGAAGACTGGTCTATTAAAATGCTCTTGTATTTAGACAAAAAGATCACTCAAGCAGCTAGCCATTAAGTTAAATCCATTTTCTGAGAAATACTCATTCTACTAAAGGCCATATGTACATGTCCACAACCACGTTCAAATACTCTGAGTTCAAATTCTTAACAAAGTAAGAAACAGGCAGATATACTGTACTTACTTTTTATTTGCTTCTTAATGAGTTTAGAATGATCCAACCAGTGCTAAAAAAAAGAAAAAAAAAAAAGAAAAAAAAAGAAAATAATGTTTAAAAACAGTTCAACTTAAAGATTTTTTTTTTTTGGACATAAGCTAATTTAACAGAAAAAGTGTCTTTTAGAAGGAAGCACTGCTGTACTTATTTGTCAAAGTTTCATATATTTGAAAGAAGTGTTTATTCACACATTTAGCAATGTCATCCTTTTTCAAGGCAGAAAACTTGACTTTTAAATCCATCAGTCCTTTCAAGGCTGTTTAATTCTTTCCGAGAAGAAAGTTCAAGCCCAAACAAGCTGGCTCTAGGGCAGGCAACAAAAGTAAGGTTTTGCCTCAAATTCAGCAGTTGCCTAAATGCCCTGAGGAGAACAGGGCAACCCCCTAGATTTCATTCTCCCTTCAGCTCTTCTATTTGATAGAGAGCATCCAGATCCTGTGCTATTCTGCTCCACAGCCAAGTTGTCCATGATAAGGATGAAGAATTAATCCCCACTGAAAGCACTGATGGAAGACACGCATACATCTCTCTCTCTCTCTCTCTCTCTCTCTCTTTTTTCCTCCCCTAAACCACCAGTAGAAGCTTTTGATGCGATGCAGTTGTAGTGACAAAAAACCATGCTTCCCATCAGAGCTAATGCACTTTCAGGCATATACATGAGGTCCACAGCAGAGTAGTGATAAACAGTGTGCTGTAAATTTAGCTTTAATCTTTGCTTGCCTCTGTCCAATGCCATACTGTAAAGGTACAGTATGTACAGTATGGAGCATTCCAACAAAAATGCTCCTATCACACAAGGTAATAAAGAATATTTGGGTTTCCTTGAAAGAGATGCTCTTCTCTATAAATGTATGTGTTTGTCTAAAAAATAGTAAAGGAGGTACTACAGAAGAAAATCTTAGGGAGGAAAAAAACCCTTTCCCTTCCCCCTATTGAAGTATTTATACTTTCAAGAAAAGGTGAATAACTGAATAAATACTTAGTACTCCACTAACATGGCTAAATGCATACAAAAATTTATCACAAGAACAGCTCAAAAGTTTGCCAACACACGACCCATAAAAATAAAAATCTTATATAAAAAGGAGAGAGGAAGAAAAATGGAACAATTACCCTGAAGGTGCTTTTATTTGCATGAGACTTGCCTGACTCCCTCTAGCAAAGGTGCCAAGTAATCTATCCTTGCAGATTTGAGAAATCACTATCAGAGGGGAAGTGAAATGTTATAGTAGCTCATGAAAATGCACTCCTCAGAATTGCAAATAATTGTCTCTACTTAGCTGTCATGTAAAAAAAATACAACAGAACCCAGAAAATGGTAGCTTTATGAAACTTCATATTTCTGATAAGCAAAGAGTATCAACACTGGAATTTTGCTTTTTTTTTAAATTGAAATTGCACAAGTCACTTTTACATCTCCAGAGCAGATTAATTTTTTATGCTTCAAATACCTACCAGCAAAACCTTCTCTCTCTACACTATTCATCTTGGCTAAAGATGAACCACCTCTCACAAATCCAACATAAACTGATTCCATAAAAAGAAAAGTGAAGCTTCATGTTAAATAAAGCCAAACATGAACAGAAAAAGATATATTACAGGCAAAAAACCTCCAATCATATTTCAGCTGTGGCTCACATTATGACTATATTCAGAAACCAGCACACACTAGCTGAATTATAATAGTTTCTAATGAAATAACATCTAATACTATACTCCAAAGCCTGGAAGGCCATATCCCACGTAAACCAAAACTCCCATAGTGGCAGTTTCCAGTCAATTAAGTGATTATAAGTGTCAATATTTATTTTTAAACCTTTTTTAAAATAGTAATACTCTAGGAGCTAACAACTCTCATCAATGAGCATTAAAAGAAACTAAAGTCTAGATGGGAAATCATTTCTAGTGGTCCATTCACTATACACATCCAGGTAGTCAGACATACAAACTACCCCCCCGAGGTAGGACATAGCAAGCATTAAACTTATTTCAGAAGCATAGCTCAACTGCCATTTCCCCCTCATCTCACATTGTGAATCAAGGCTGTGCATGAAGGAGAACACCAGATAGTCACCAAAGAAAAATACAGAAGAACACGCACTGGAAACATTACTGGGTCTGAGTTCCTAGGCCTGTTAATTTTCATAAAGATTTGCAAACTAAAAGCCAGATATTTTAGGCAAGTTCTGTGAAAATTAGATTTAATTTCAACATTCCTTTGTCTTACTGTGTGAGGGTTCCTTCAAGCCAACAATTGTGCCAACTTTTCCAATGTCACTGTAAGCAGTGATTCTGCCATCCTATTCCTTCATACAGCTAAGATTTTCTAGATGGTGGTTGTAAGCAGTTAACACAATACGTCTGCTGAGAAAAGCTAGTCTTTTCCTATGGTGCAGCAAATGCTCCAAGTGCCTGCTTGGAAGTCTCGAGTACCTCAAGGGTATAGAAAATCATCTCAAAAACACTTCTGAATTAAGCACAAGAAAATGTGCAAAATCGAGTTGACAATTTCATGGCATTCTAGCTAAAGCCAAAAAGGTTTGGGTTTGGTTACACACTGCTTGCTGACACCAAAACAGGAATGGGATGAATTCCAAGTCTCACTAAGAAACTGAATAAAACCAGAGGCAGCTTTTATCCTCTCAGCACTTCCTATGGCACCTCTGCTTGCCTTGTGCTCGGACTGAAGAACTGCATTTTGTTCCAGGATCCAAAAGCAGAGAAAGGTAATTCTGGATCTCACTGTGTGGGAACAAGGTTAATCACAGTCAACTATACGATGCTACATTCCCCTAGTCCAGACTAGACTCAAGTACAATTGCAGAACAAAGAGGAAAGAAAGTGATTTATTTAAGACTGTAAGGAAGAGAGGACCTACCCTATTCTCCCTCCTTCCTTACTGTGGGAAAGACCCTCAGTCAAACTGCAGATATTCAAGATTTTGTGATTATTTTGATTCTCTGCATCAGGCAAACTAGAAGGAGAACTGCTGGATTAGCTCCCATTTACTCCTATTTAACCTCAGTATAATAATGTCTTTGCTTTTCCAAATGAAAAGTGCTTTCTGTGGCACTGAACTGAAACAGAACAGTAACTTCAGGACTCACATGTTTAGGTTTTAAGAAATTATTGGAAAATTCTGCCAGGTAGACAAAAATAATAAGTATATATCAATTCAAAAAAAAAAAAATCACTAAAATCCTGTAAGTGCAGATTTAACTCAATACCTTTGCCTGTTGAACACTCACTCTACCTATTTGAACAGGAAAAAGCAAGAAAAAAATACTTCAGTACTTTGCAAGTGATAGCAGGCAATATTTCTTCAAAACATAATAATCACACAGGAGAGAAAAATGTATTTGCATTAACATAAATCCAATATATAGTAGCTACTGGAATTGCCTACATAGGGATTAGAGCAAGTGCCCAAAGATGACTGGAAGCAGCAGGATCACAGGTTGACACAAACCCATCACACCTGTGCTTTGCAAATTCCAGTGGCTCCCCACTTGCTACATTAAACAAGGAAAAACCCTGGTCTTGATCTACATAGCCCTCAAAGGTCACCTGTAAAAGAAAAAGATTGGATTTTACCCCTTTTGGCTGGCTTGCTTTGCTAGTTCACAGTGCATGAAGGCTTAGACCTCAGGCAGGATAGACTGTTTTCCCTCATGCTTATTTAAGCACTACAGTACCAGAAATAGAAAACCCATTTTTAGTGGAAGCCTTCTTTGATATCTGAAAAATGCTGCTTAAGAGCTTGCAAGCCTTAGCTGCAGGGTAGGCAGAAAGGGACCAAAACCTTGCTAAAAGCTCAAGTGTGAATGGGTGGGAAGGGAAAAGGGTCCAAACAAAAGCTAGCAAATTTCAAACCAAAGACCAATCATTCCTTAGCTATCTTCTTGCTGCCTGGTTTCTAAAGTACAAAAATCTTACTAGTCTGCTGTTAACCACATGGCCTTTTATAGCAAAGAACTGTAACAAAGGAAGAAACAAACAAACAAAAAAACCCAAAACAACAACAACAACAAAACACACACACACCCCAAAACATTTCTCCACAAAGCAGGGGCTTGGGCCTTCTCAACATATTTTAAAGTTAAAAAGTCGCAGAGGAGAACCAATCCTTTTTTCCTCTGAAGGTCACCTTTTAAGAGTTATTATAGTAAGTGAACAAAAAGCCAAACCAGAATTGGGGACATGTAGCAACTCAGGGACTAGGCAAGTATATAGTTAGAAACAGCACAAGTTCCCAGGAGTTCAGAGATGAGAATCTTGTTCCTTTCGCTCTGTCACCTTCCTTGACCCATTCTAGAAAGCTATGATCCACAAGAAAAATGTAGCTGCAGAAAAAAACTCCTCTCAGATAAATTGCTAAGATGGATCTCAAGATGCAGTGAACATCAGGGCCAACATTGGCTAACGTTTTCTCTGGGGACCACTGCCAAAGTGACCTCAGCAGAGAAGTTAGTTTCATGAGGTTTCTGTCAGGCCACCGCAGCTGATTGCAGCTTCTGGAGGGAGCCCAGCATAGGCCTGTGGGCTTAGGAGGGACCTGGAGCCCAGAACACCTAAGGTCTTTGTCATCATTAAAAAGAGACAGATCACATTGGTAGCAGGAACCTGATGAGTGACTGCAGATACCTACTGGAAAAAGTGTAGAGAGGATGAAGCCAGACTTGTCAGTGGTGCCCAGAAGTAGTAGAACATATGATACCAGGCACGTGCTGGAACTTGGAGAACTCCTAGCCCAATAAAAGGAAACAACTGTCACCACGAAGGTGGTCAGATATGGAATAAGTGCATAGACAGGCTGTGGAGCCTCCGTACCTGAACAGCCAAACCTGACTGAACAAGGTCCGGAGCAGCCTGTTCCAACTGCAGCTGTTCCAAGCAAGACACTGGACCAGTGACATGTAGAGGTACCTTTCAATCTCTATGCCCCGGTGGTTCTTCAAGTGTCAAAGATAGGAAGGCAAAACAATTGGCACGTGTGTATCAGAAGTGCTGCCATGACTTTCCTTTTTACCTCTACCCACATGAATGGGCCATAAATCCAGTACTAGGTTGATGTATCAGTGTAGCTGTGTGGGCTGTGAGCATTGGCCATAGAGCCATACTGGTTACGAAACAGGTCTGTTGAATCTGCCATCACAGAACTTCTGCTCTCTGGCAAGGTTTGGAGTTGTCTTGAATGGTTTACAATCGAGTGTAATACTTATTCTCAGAGGATGAGGAAAGCAGGTATGTTCAAGCAATATTTAAAGAGAGCTTAAATCCTTTAACAAGTAGGTGACTTCCATAAAGCTATAGACATGTTTCCTTACTCTTGTAAATGCAGAAATTTAGAATGCATATCAAGTACTGGGGCTCAAAATAGAAAAGATGGTATCTTTCTCCGTCATAGGTAAATGAACAGCAGCAGTAATTTCTTCAGGAGACTAAGAACCTATATTTTTAATTTTTAAATAGACCTTATGGAAAATAAACCAGAGAGGGAGGGAGCCCTCCCTGGGGCAAGAGGGAGCCTTCATGGAATGAAGAAATATCAGAGAAGTCAGAGAGCTGAGAGCACCGATGGGCCTTAATGACTCTGATCGGTCTTCAAGTGGGATGTGGGATTTCTGGGCACGCATCCTCTGCCTACGGACCAGGAACTCCACAAACTCCAAGCCTGCGGCTTCAGTCCTTGCTGAGGTACACTGTAGGTGTACTTGTATTCAGTCTTCCCTCTAGCCTTGTTTCCTATCAGGCCTAGTACCCACAGTGCTAGCAGCCCTCACTGTAGGAAGAGCAAAATTCTAAGTTAGATGAACACGTTGACTGCAAATCAAGTGTTCCAAGAGTAAACTTGGAGACAAATGAGAGATTGGGTTTTCTGGTTTTGCAGTAAAAAGTGAAGAGGTTCAGTGTCATTTAAGCAGATACTTCCCACAAAGTTGGGGCTTTCTGTGTTGTTTCCGTACAAATATCATCTCTGTTGCTATTAACAAAAGGAAAGAGCTGCAAGGGGGAAGGACAAGTGTGTTGTATTACCTCACCATTGCACTGAAAGTGTTTAACTGAAGTTTTTGCTTTAGTAAGGGCCCATTCAGCACCAGGCGCTTAGTTTTTTTAAGGTTTTATTTATTCTCTTGCCAAAGAGAAAGAATCAACTCTATGATCAAAACATACCCTATCTTCTCCTCTAAGTGGAAGATGGTTGGATGGAAACCTTTTCCTACCTTTTATATGATGCAAGTGCATCCCAGAACAATTGATACTGGTAGGACGATCTGGAGATGATCTAGTCCAACCTCCCTGCTCAAGCAGGGTCAGCTAGAGTGCATTGCCCAGGATTATGTCCAGACATCTCTTTAATACCTCCAAGGACAGACAGTCTGCAACTTCTTTGGGCAACCTCTTCCAGTGCTCTGTCACCCTTACAATTTTTCCTTGTGTTCAGATGGAACTTACTATTTCAGTTTGCACCCACTGCTTCTTGTCCTGTTATTTAGCACCACAGAGAACAGCCTGGTCTCATCCTCTTTACATCCTCCCTTCAGAGAGTTGCACACATTAATAAGATTCCCCTTCAGTCTTCTCCTCTCCAGATTGAGCAGTCCCAGCTCCCTCAGCCTTTCCTCAGGGAAGAGGTGCTCCAGTCCCTTCAGCATCTGAGTAGCCTTTTGCTGAACTATCTCCAGCAGCTCTGTGTGTCTTATACCGGGGAGCCCACAGCTGGTCACAGCACTCCAGATGTAGTTTCATCACAGAGTAGAAGAGCAGGACCACCTCACTCAACCTGGTGGCAACGGCAGCTCAGGACACTATCGGCCTTCTTGGCCACAAGGGCTTGTTGTTGACTCATGGTCCACTTGTTGTCCACCAGTACTCCCAGGTCCTTCTCTGCTGGGCTGCTCTCCAGCAGGTCAGTCCCCAGCCTGTATATGCATAGTGAATGGGGTTATTTCTCCCTAGAAGAAAGACCCTACACTTCCTTTTATTAAACTTCAGGAAGTTCCTTTCTGCCCCTCTCCCCAACTTGTCCAAGTCCCTCTTAATGGCAGCAGAGTCCTCTGCTGTATCAGCTACTTCTCCCAGTCTTTTTTTTTTATTATTTATTTTTTAAATCAGCAGTAAACTTGCTAAGGGTGCATTCTGTCTCTTCATCCAGATCACCCATGAATGAGTTGAACAACCCTGGACCCAGCACTGACCCTTGTAGAAGATGACTAGCTACAGGTCTCCAGCTAGACTTTGCATCAGCAGTCACAAAAAACTCTGAGCTCTGCCATTCAGCCAATTTTCAATCCACCTCACTATATGCTGCTCATCTAACCCGTACTTCCTGAGCTTGCCTATGAGCATGTCATGGAACATAGTGTAAAGCCTTGTCGAAGTCAAGGGAGACAGGTACATCCAGTGCTCTTCCCTCATCCATCAGTCTTCTATGATGGGATGACTTCTACTGGGTTGGTTAAGCAAGATATCCCTTTGCTGAATTCATGCCAACTACTCCTGATCACCTTTATCATTCATGTGTTCCACATACAGGGTGAACAATAAGTGGATTTATTATGTCTTTAAGAACGAATTTACATACTTTGGTGTTGGAAACACGTCCTATTTCTATTGCTGAGAGATAGGACTGTATTTAAGATTTTTCTTGGTTCCCACCCACAACAGTCTGTTTGGAAACCTGAGAAATTGACAGGGAGATTATTTCTCTAAGCCAATAATTTTTAACCTGCTGAGCATTTCCAAGATTTCATAAAGGGCAAAAGAGGCATGCAAAATTTTTGTTATAGGCTTATATTTTCTATGGTGAAGTCTGTACTTGCACTGGAAAAAAGTTTCTGGGGTCCAGTAGCGGGTGAGGGAAGAAGAACTAGTAATGATCCAAGAGGAGCATTTTAGCAAAATCACATTGACTAAAGACAAGTCTCATCACACCTAGAGTGCATGAGTCCCCAGATATCCTACAAAAATCTATTTACAACCATAAATAGAGATAACATTCCTCACAATTAAAAAAAAGATGATGTAACAGCTGATGTTGACAATGTGATAGGTTTAAGCAAAAACAATATTTAAACACAGCCTTTTGAGAAATGAGAAGTTTTCTATTCCTGTGATGCAAGAAAGGAACTAGCATTATGTGATTTTCACTCTTTCACTGCAAACTCCTAAAAGTGGTGCAAAGGAGATGAAGAGTCTTGTACAGTAAATTCAAGCCTACTGACAGTAGCCTTGCTTTTCTTTAGCTCATTTTTGTAAAGTCCTTAAATGTAGTCCACAGTACCCACAAGGGCTGCAATTCCGAGTTGAAATAGCATACTACGTTACTATAGAAAGGGATGGATTAAACATAATTATACTTGCCTCACAGGAAATACAAACGTCTAGATTTCATAACTAGGTAGAACACAAAAATGAGGAAGAGATCAGTCCCTCGTCCAGGAATCCTGTTCTATAATCTCACTCTGTTGAGCCACAGATGTAGAGCCTTTTCTCAAGACTTTTGCAGAGGCAACAAGGAATCAGGAAAAGAAACCTGTTTGGCAATAGAAAAGGTACAGGATGACAAAATAAACATCTTTTGGAGGCTTAAGGACTCCAAAATAGCCATCAGAGGATACTAGAAAAAGTAAGACCAAATCAGACATGCAACTGTCATGTTGCCATAAACAGTTTGAATGCAAGACAAAATCTTGCAATGTCATCTTTTGCATGAATCTTCATAAAAAAAAAACAACTGCTATTTCAAGTACGCAAACACTCTCTGAATACAGTTATGAATTAATTTGACTGGGAAAGTCTGTTTTCTTAGGAGTTATTCTGTCCTGAAGGCTGTTTTTGCCTCGTCAAAACACTGTTTTCTTTAATATTGACTCATTCATTCCAAAAATCTGACACTTGGCATCTAAATTCCCATCATCACATAATATAAACAATCCGTTAATACAGTAACTTCTCCTAACTGGTTCTTATTTCCTTTGCCAGTCAAAGAATCCTACAAATACTATTTTGAGATATAAAAAGTTGCCAAGTACTTCACACATGCTAGTATGGACTAGTCATGCTGATCACTTGGGTGTCCTGTGCCAGCCATGCCCATCTCCATGTCTCTGGAGACACAAAGGTCACTGTTTCATTAAGATCCCTTTTTCTACTCCTCTATAAGGTTCCCTATTTCACATCAAATACTTCAGCTGTTATCTCTTCCTCCTTCCTGAATTCTTCATAAGCCCAGTAACTTGACACATTTTAAACCAGGAAGGGGTGCTTCTTCCTGGTATTTCCAAATGTCCTTTTTCATGGTACTTATCCATACCTAAAGTTCACAAACTCCTTCAGTGAGCTGTAAGTCCTCACTATGAATCCTACAGCCTGTTCCCAATGCTATTTCTGGCACCACAGTAACCTGTGGGAAACCAAACTCAAACACATCTCCAACAAACACCTACTCTCAGCCCTGCAGTGCAATACACTCGTTGCAAACACCACCTCCATTGCTTTTGTGAAGAATCCACTTGATCTTTACAGGACACACCCCACTGACCCTTGCCTGCTTTTGTGAATTCACTGAAGTGTATGGATCTTCTCATAGTATGTATTGTATTTGCTCATCATTGCCATAGCATGTGTGTGGACATCCATTTTATGGTTCCCAGGTCTTGATTTTTTTTTTCTTATTTTCATTTCTGTTCTTTAGCACTCAAAGCTATAAAAATGTTCTAGGGTACCCATTCTAAGCAAAAACTAACCATATATTACATTTTGACAAATTTATTACTGTATGCAACAGAGCAAAAGCTGGTTGATGACTTTGAAACCAAACATGTTAGAGTCGCACTTGTCTCCATGTCCACTGGCATCTCCCTGAACCTGCAAGCTCCATGAGTGAATGTGCAACACTTCAAGTAGTACTTCACACCTTGAGGCTTTGATCAGAGTCTGAGCATAACACTTCAGCAAGCTTGCCCAAGATTCAGAGATGAAGGGATTTATTGGTAATGCAGCTGTCAGAACTCATTCCAGTCAGCTTTCTGTTTTATCCCCTACTTTTCTTAGGAAGGGCATCTAGATGTGAAGAGTCAGAATATTTTGGTATCCCTGTATTTGCAACAGCAGCTGAGCTCTGCTTAATTCAAAAATACTTTTTACAAACAAAAATATTGAGGAAGAATTATTTGAAGGTAGTTATATATTTATTTTTCCTCCAGAAGCTAAACAAAATTAATCTCATGTATTTCAAATGCTGTCATGCTATTCAAGCATTACCATACTATTCAAGTATTACACTGAATAGTAAGACTGGGATAAAACAGAAAGTAAAATTCTAACCACAATATTATTTCTGGACATGAAGCAGCATAGCACAACGCAGTGTAACCAAGCAGGGTGTGTATGAAGGCCTTGCTCATCCCCCGCCAACTCTGCACCAAGTCATCTTGGAAGCATACTGATCTGTGACATTGTCTGCAGTCCAGATACACCATGCATGAACAACGGAGAACTATATGGACAGAATTCCATAGCCACTACCCTATCCTAATTCATACAGACACGACAACCTGCTTCAGCCACATAGGACTGTGCCCAAGAGACCTGAGGTAATGGAAGACAAGATGGGATCCTGCTAAGAAGTGTAATTGATCACTCAGCATTAACACAGGTATCCATTACCACATAGGAATAGTACAGGCAAGACTGATCACTTTCTGGGAAAGTTGGTATCCCAGAAAGGAGGGGAACCCCACATCTACACCAGATCTATACCATAGCTTGCACAGCATAGCATGACTGTCTTTAGAATATACAAAGAAAGCTGATGCCACTCCAAATCAATTCCAGCAGAGGCGAGGAGGTGAACATTCTCTCCAACTGAGGCCTAGGCTCAGAAGCTTCTAGAACCTGCAGAGAAATAAGCTGAAAAAAACTTCCATGCAAAAGGTCACAGGCTTGACTAAAGGCATAAATGAAAAACGGCTTTAGAAAACACTTCAGTAACTAACTCAAACCATACACAAAGACAAAAGCACCCTCAGTAGAGGGTGGTCCCAACCACTTGCTCTCAGAAGCCCTGGCTGCTTTTGCAGTCTGCGCTGGAGACACGGTCCCAACCTTTGTGGCCCCTGGGTTTTTCTGTAGCAGACACTATGAAAACACTTGAGACTGCTGTCAGGACTCCCAGTGTTCTGGAGCCTCACAAAGTGTCATAGGATCATAGAATGCCTAAGGTTGAAAGGGACCTCTAGAGGTCATCTAGTCCAACCCCCTGCACACGCAGGGCCACCCAGAGCACCTGGCACAGGGCTGCAT
>JAUBNY010000002.1:3159734-3180359 GCA_032275445.1 Crypturellus soui
CATGTCCCCCCCGCCCCCCCCCCAACCTACTCCGCAGGCTGCACTAGCTCTACTGGCCACATTGTTTAGCATTGAGAATTCCCGTTACTTTTTAAATGGTCACTGTGAGCACTGCTTCCCAGCATCTTAGACGTGCCACGAGCTAGCCATACATAAAACTGCATGGGCTTCTGATAAGCCTCAACTCCTGGTCTGGCGTTTACCTTGCTTTGCTCTTGATAGTCAAGACCCCAGGTTCACCAGTACATTCAGGTGCTGGCGCGAGACCCTGATCTTTGCGTCATCCAAGCCTGGATACCAGGGGGACAACAACTGTGAGGCCAGGTATCTGGGTGATGACCCCGGCAAGCACATCAGCTCTAGCTCTTATTGACAAGTTGTGTATTAACGTACAGCACAACTGCCACAGCAACCCCAGCCTCAGCCAAAGACATACTTGAGAAAGGGATAGGGCTTCCAAAAGCTGTTCTGAAAACCATGCTCTCTCTCACTGTGCTGCAACGTCCATACAAGCTCTGGTCTCTGTACACTGCCAGGCAGAGATGGGACACTCTGCAGAGGACATGCTGCTCTCTGCAAACTATCCCCAACCTTAGTCTCTGTCCCATGCTCTTCTCAGGGTGACCTAACGAACAGGTTCATAAGACCACGGAAGGAATTGCATTGTTATGCTTAAAATTATGCTCATATTGCTCCCTTGTGATACACAACAAATTCTAGCATTAGAATTAAAAAAAAAAAAAAAAAAAAAAAAAAGTTCCTTCCAAACACATCATAATGCCATGGAATTAACTTGCAAGGTCTATATTTTCTATCAGCCAAGCACTGACTCAGTTTCCAGTTCTAGTTCCAAGCTCACTGGCACATATGCCACATTTCAAATGATCATGAAGCCTCACATCCATCAGGACAGGAACAGCAGCATAACTTCAGAGCCTGCTACTGCTTGCAAATTTAAACTTAGTTCATCCCCAAAAAACAAGTAACATCCTTGAATGAGTGCAGAAACTTGAGAGAAGAAAAATTCAATTCTTGCCCCTTAGAGAAATCAGTGAAAACCAAACAAAAATCAGTGCTCACCCCCGTTAAAGGGCTGGAAATAGGACAAAATAACTACAAGAGACGAATAACAATTCTTTTCCTCCTAACAGGAGGGCTAGGATTTAAGGGAGAGGGGAAAGTCTGTACAAGCAGCATAGAAGAGACACCTAACAAAGAAATGGGTCACCCTATTTGACACTTGCCACGTACGGCACTCCGCAAAACTAAAGGTGCATAAGGCAGGACCTAGTATAGAAACATGGGACTTCTCAGGATACCTTTCACCATGCGAGCACAACATTGGGCAAGTCTCTTGCATCAGTCCAAGCTTAATATCTCCTATATTAAGCTCCATATAAGCCGTCATGAAGGAAAAGCCAAAAACAATGAACAAAACCAATATACACAAAAGAAAACATGGAAAGAAGTAAGGGTGAGGAATAAAGATGTTGCTTTCAAGCACTGCTGAATACTCAGAATAAATGCAGAAAGGACTTTGCATCATTCCTGAAGTACAAACTCATGAACTCACTGAAACATCAGCATAGTATAGTAATAACAGAGAACACACAGACAGGGAAACAGTAGAAAGGGGGTCACTGTACAGTCACAGCAAACAGAGCAGCCCAAACTATGCAAAGTAGGAAAGCTGGAAAGATGTCACACAGAGCAACACTTAAAATACACAGCATTTTCAGGAAAAGTCAGCTGAGATGTGAAGATCCAATTTCCTTTCCTTTAGTCAGTTCACAGGTCCCTGCTTTCATGCACTTCCTTCCCCTCTTCCCAAACACAGCGTTCCTCTCACTGAAGTGGGCAAGTACATGTGAGCCAGCTTTGTAAAGTCATCTGTATGATGCTAACTCTCTCCAAAAGCTCTTTTTGGAGAGTTGTTTTCCACATATGCCTTTATGCTGGGTTTTACTGTGCAGCTCTTGAAAAGCCAGTAGTATAGGCATTCCTGGAATGCCAGGAGTCTCTAGATGACTATCCTGTTTGTGGAAAAGAAGAGGTGTAGAACTTGATCATCTTCCAATGACTACCTTACCAACAGGGAGAGTTTCCCCATTTAGTCAGTCTGTCCAAGTAAGGCCTTTTGCTACAGTAAGGACACAAACGTACACAAACAGGCAGTGTGAATGGGCTGCTTCTGAGGGTGGGCATAGCCTTATGCAGGTAACGTGGCATTTCTATCAAGTCAGAGATCAAATAATTTATATTTGAGTAAAGAGCTTTTACTCCCTCTGAAAGCCATGCAAAGGGCAAGTGGATACTACTACAATGAGTGCCCTGTAAGTAAGTGCAATTACTATTGACAGCATTAACATTATCTAACATTTTTATTATTCAGGACTTGGGTGAAGGTGAGAGTTTCTGTTTACCGTCCAGTCACCTACACATACAAGTGGCAGCATCTACCTCGTCAAAGAGAAGAGCACTGTCAACATTTCTAGGTGAGATCTTCAGGCAATAGCTAAAAATTCCAATCAGCATACCCAAAGCAGTAAAAAAAACAAACAAACAAAAAACAAAAAAAACAAAAAAAACAAACCTTACTTGCCTTTTTTTTTTTTTTTTTTTTTTTTTAATAAAAGCAGGTACTGACTGCTCTTATTTCATATACAAACAGGTCACTCCACCACATTTCTATACTCAAAGGCACAGTAAATGTTATTTGCACTGGAAGATTCTTTTCTGCCCTTGGTTGCTCAAACTAATATGTGTCCACCAAATCTAAGCACGCAGCTCCAGAAACTATGAAGGGGAACAAGAACTTAACCTGAGACTTACTAATCTACATCTTTCCAATTGGGATGTAACTTACAGTTCTGAACCCCCGGAAGAAAGGTCAGATATGATCATATTGAACTCCAGGTGCTGAAATGAGCAGTTGCTTTCTAAGAGAAGAGGTAAAGCCAAAGTACATGGTGTTTCCTTTGCATAGCTGCTCGTTGTCTTCCTGTGGATGTCATCACAGGATATAGGTGTCCTTTGGCTAGAAAGCTAGAGAAGATTCTAGATAATGATTTGACATTGTGCCTGAGAAATACCACTGAACATCAGCAGAAGCCAAGATGACCTAGAGCAAGGAGAGCAGGAACAAAGAGGGAAGCACTATTAGGAGAGATCAGCAAAGAATCTCTGCTTTCTTATGCTAAGGGAGACTACCAAAGCCTCAAAAGACACCTTAGCTTTCTTGTATGTCTTCCCTTGACGACTTCAAGAATATAAGCCATTGAAATAAATGTGGTTATACAAACAGCATTCACCATATGCACATACATGACATACATCTTTAATGGATGTATGGTCTGGCTTAAATCTTCTCCAGGACGCACATAATCATCTACAGTAAATGGTCTCTACAATAAATGGTCTGTGGATGAGGCTCTACAGGCAACCTCTCTGAAGCACAGAGGCAGCCTTCACCGAACGTGCCTCCTCGCATGCACAGGCGGTACAAGTCAGAAGTGCCTCCATCTGAAGGAAGTCTGCAGGGCCACTGCAATGCCAGCTATCCACACTAGGGATTTTGCTCCCAGTCTAAGGGTTTATGTCAGTGTAATTAGGTGCCTTGCTCTGCAGTAAAGCAGAGCCTGCAGTAGTGAATTACAGCAGTAAAGCAACTTTTTTCCAAACCCCGCTCCCCACACAAACAAACATTTGGAGGCCATGCTGCAGCCAAGTGTGATGCTTCTCTCAACTTGAGCTGTCTTTTGCATGCTGGATAGCGGAGGAAGCAGGAGGACCCCAAGTCCTGGCACAGTGGGACAGACACCAGGCTGCTGCCTGCCTTGTGCCTGTGCCCCAGGGCTAATGCTTTTAACAGCTCCAACTTTGCAGCTCTGGAAAACTGCTGAAGTCAAGGTGTAAACTCCTTTGGAAATATTACATCACATGGCCCACAGGAATTTACTTTCCTGACTAAGCTTATGCAGATCCTCTCAGCAAAAGCCCAGAAATCCTCTGCATCAGAGGCTTCTTGAGCTCTCCCTTCTGCTACACACAGCCAGAATGCAGAAGCACATCATGACTGCCGCCCAGGGGACATCACAGGTCCTCAGAAGCACTCTCCTTCTCCAGTAGAAGGCTGCTCACTGCCTAGGGTCCCATCATTCACAATCAGGTATGCCTGTGTCTGCTTTTTAAAGCTACTATATGTTATTTGTGCATTTCACAGCAGAAAAATATTTCCACGTTATGCTAACATTAAATCCCTTACCTGGCAAAAAATCTTACGTAGTGCTAAATGTGGCATACTAAGGATCATCTTGACAGCTACAGCCATCAGATGAAGGATGGGCAAGTAGAAACAGTGACCACTTGAAACTTGAAAGACAAATCTCTAAGTTTTGACCCTTCCTCAGAACCTCAATAGATTTAAAATGTAAAATGACAAACTCTTATTCAGACAACAAATTTCAAACAGCACTCTCCCTTGTTGGCTCTTTCATATACTCAGGCACAGGCCCCCTCCAAAGATACTAACTGCAATTATTCTGAAGAGAATCAGAAATGCAGGTTCAGAAAAGTCAGCAAAAACTCTTACAATTATACACTTATAACTAGCAGTTTAACCAATGCAGAAAGACCAGGGAATTACTCCACCAAAAATATTAAATACAGCATAAAGCAGAGAAGACATTTATAAACATAATAAAGTTAGCATAGAATATGCAATTTAGGAAAAAAAATACTACAATTCTTTTTTTTTCTAAAAATACAGAAGATGCAATATAAACAGCCATGTGGTTTATATAAGAACTCACTAGTGTAATTAAAAAAGAAATTAGAATTGGCAATGCATCCAGTTCCCAGAAATCACTCCCACCAAATGAAGCCCCTGTTCAACAAACAACAGCCAGTGCCAGATCCAGCTTTACATCATTAAAAAAGTTCAGCACTGCGACCTTCTCAGGGCTGAGGAGGAGTTAAATCAGACATCATGAATTCTTATCATCCCACAGAATTAAATTTTTCTTGTTTTGTTATAATCAAGCGTTCACATTTGAAGATGTGTTGATTTATACCACCAGGATGGGCACAGCAGTCCAACATTCTGGTTATCTTCATTTTAAAGAGTGAAAAAGTACTTTTTAAAGGGAAAAAAAGTAAGCTAGAAGTTGTAAGAGTGTCAACACGAGGAGCAGAAAACCTGAGTTAGCGCAAAAGTGGATTTGTTATACATTTCAAGACCCTACAAGACCCCTTAATCAAGTTAATTAACAGACTGAAAGCACAAAGGCAGTGCTTATTAGCAAGGCCCCCAGCACCATAATTACTATGCAGAAAGGCAGTAGTAATCAGAATCTGGAAAAAAATGTTTTCAAAAAATAATCAAAGATCAGGAAGAGAAAAAGAAATTACCAAAAATAACTGCCTGTAGCCCTGTAAGGCTCCCTGCAAGCTCCAGTTTTTGTTGCCTGCTTCGAAGGAACATAGCCTGTCAGCACTTTCCTTGGATATACTTTGAAAGATTGGTTTTGCTTTTAGAATTTGTTAAGAGAAAATACAGATTAACAAATGCATTATCAAGGTTGTATGACATACAAATATTCATACAAGCTCATAAGTGGAAGGTTAGCCTGCAATGGCTTTGATCTGAAAGCCTATTTACAGCAGATTATAACTTCCAATTTGGAAGAAAATGAGTGCTTGTGCAATTTAAAGTTCTGAGTTTTGTTTTCACTTTTAAATTTAGCTGCCTAACCTGCCTCCTTGTCATCAAAATTCATTCCTTCTGTATTCCTTCTATTTACACACCAAAGAATGGAAAATGGAAACAAAACCAAAAGACCACCAAAAGTAGAAATAAAACCAAAGGAAGGTTACATCATAATATACAATATAATATATGTGGTTGGCTCTCTGTCAACCACAAGGTGTTGTATATTATGATGCAACCTTTCCCTCAACCAAATCTTCGCTGGGCTTGACATCTCTCCTAAAAAAAAAAAAAAACTTCTCACAGAGTCTGGAGCTCCAGACAGATCAGAGCAGACACTCTTAGCGGGTCAAAGAGATGTATGCAGCTCAATGGCTACTATCCCAGTTGCTCAAAATGACCATTGGCTCTTTTAGTTAAATAGTTTGTTGCTGTTGTTACTGTTTTATTATTATTATTATTATTCCAGGAAACAGATAGCAAGAAATACACCAATCCCTTCTTGTAATGTGGAGATATGAGAGCATGTTAGAGATGCTGAAAAAATCCATTTCCAAAACTCCCTGTGATACAAAGGCATTAGTAATTTAGTTAAAAATGAAACCACTCAGTAGTGATTGCAAAGACTGCACAACCAGTTCTCCACAGTTGCAAAAGTGCCTCCATACAGACATAACTAAAAACCTGTGTTTATAAAGCAGACACAAATAATCCTGTAAAGGGCTATTTGTCTCAGAGTAATTTTATTTCTTAATGAAAGTGAAAATGAGAGCAGAGAATTCCCATAAACTCTTAATGCTTCAATATTCAATTAAACCTGAACCACCAGCATTAACAACAAGTGTTTTTTTTTTATGGTCTGACAAGTGATTAAGTTATTGTAGAATCAGGTGTTTACAGTCCCAATTCCCATTGTCAAGTATATTGCTAACAGAAATGAGTCTCATTTCCAGCCTTGCAAACTGATGACAGAGCCATAGCGAGCTGAGGTGCTTCTTTTGGAGCAAGGTCATGCAAGCTCAACTTCCCTAACCTTGGAGACAGTTTCACTGCTTAATGGCTTTTTGAAGATGCCCATAACCCAGCAGCCTTCAGCCAAGTCACACTGGTGCAACCAGCGAAGCCTTTAACTGCAACTGAGCGCAGCAGTTTGACAATGACACAGGAAGAGCAAGTATCAGATCAGACATTCAGCTGCGTTGGTTCAGGAAAGAAAGACAGCACATGACAAAGTTTATTTGGGCTGAGCAACCAAGCACATATGACTGTTGATATAACAAGAGTCTGCAGATTAAGAGAAACTCAGTTCTTCATACCACTGTTTAGAAAATATTAAAGGTTATGTGTGTGGGAGGTGGAAGATAAGCAATTCAGAGCGGTACGCAGAACGCTCAATCATCAACTCAGAAATTGCACATGATCAACATGTTAAATCTTTTTAAATCTGTGGATCACAGAGAAGCAAATGTTGTTTAACTTGGCTAGGCTTTCAGCATGGTGTCCCCTAGCATCCTTGCATGCTGGGACGCAGCAGTCCAGACTGGTGGATAATAATGGGTGACAGTGGGTGAAAAACTACCTCAATCACTGGGCTCAGAGGACAATGATTAAAAGTTTATCCAAAGTCTAGTTAGAGGAGGAACTCCACAGATATTTATCCTGGAACTGAATTTAATATCTTCATGCATGAGTCATGGAAAGGGAGACACTTGGCCTTACAGCTTCTTTTTAAGTTCCACTTGTTAGAATTTCTAACTGTCTTATACCTGGTAGACATTTGTAAAATAGATGCAACACGCTATACTAATGTGTGCACTAACACTATCTATATTTTTTAAAGGCAGCATTCACTTCGAATTCACACATTGTTTCATTTGAACAGGCAGACACTGTTCAAAACACAGCAGAACTGTTTCCCAAGTTGCTCTAGGCTTGACTCGCCAGCACTCCTGTCTGCCAGGGCACAGGTGAAAGCAAAGCTCAAGCTGGAAGGCAGCCACCTGCCTGACCCTGGCAAGATTCAGATGCCTCATTTCTGTGCCTAAGTCACAGGTGCTCAATCTCTCTAGCAGTCTCCTCAAGCTCCATCTAGACCTTGAGGCTTCTCCCTCAGCACAAATAAATTACTAGGTGCAGGATTCACAAGGGCCAACATTTGGGAGACAGAGGAGGGTTGGGAATCCCCTCCGTCCCTCTTACTGGCTTAACTCAGGGCTAAGTATCCAAGATCAGCTGTATTCATTACTGCCAGGCAATACTTTCTCTTCACATTACAGAGCACTAACTTTGTGTCCCAGGTGAGTGACAAAGCCCATCACTGAGAGCAGACCTCTCTCCCTCCCGTGCTTGCCTCCCTCACACGCGATTTTTAGCACAGCAATGACACTACTGTACGGGCATTCAATTAAAAGATGATTTTTAAAAATACATTTACAGACACAAATACAATCAGACGATCAGAACTCTGGCTATTTGATCCGAGACTGGCCTCCTGCTCCTGTTGAGGTATTCCCTGAAAAACGGAGCTACTCAAAGATTCAGTGAGTTACACACGGACCATGAGAGGGGACACAGGCAAGCAACACCTCGGGCTCTCTGGTTTAGCTTGCCACAACCCCTGGGGCTCCAAAACCTGCTTGAAGTTTTTCTTGGAGAGGAACTAAATGCTCTTCTTTCCTTCTGCTTCTACAGCCTGAGTTCTCCTCACATTCTCCATGAATTCATTTTTCTCTATGAATCAGGGAAAAACAGAATCTACAAACTAAAACAATACTGATTTAATGCAGTTTTGCTTAGGACAGTTTTTAGAAGCAAAATATTTTATCATGTTATGTTCCAGTTGCCTCCTAGCTTCCATCACTGCTAAAGCAGCTGGTGGTTTTGAATTTTTAGGGTAAAGCTCAAAACTAGACTAAGTATTAAATTGTAGGAATTTGCCGAAGCACAAAAATAATGCTAAACATGAAGCTCTGGCTTAAATCTTCCCTCTTCCTCTCGTTCAAAATGCCTATTTACATGAGTACGCATGCATGAAAAAGGAGAAAGGGGGAGAGCCTAACCACTCATCAAGTATTTTTGAACAGCACCATGCTACAATCTGAGTCTCCTCCAAGAAACAGCCACAAAAGAACAATTTTCAGAAAGGCAAATGCTTAACCAATGTGTTTGTATCCACCACAGCCATTGCTTCAAACCTCTAGGTATCACAAAGAGCTGCCAGCTGTCTTTGAGACCCTGGAAGGGAGATATAGGTGAACCTGTAAGTTACAGCTTGTTTGCCTTGGGATGCTGATCACCAAAGCCTAGGAAAGTGCCCTTCTGTAAGGTAACTGCCATCCCTCATTTCTCACACTCATGTTATCTTGCAGGTGACTGATTTATTTTGGAGTAACTCCTGCACCCTGGAGAGGAGGAGTTCTCTGGAACTTGAGCAGCCATTTCAGAGCAGGAGGTTTGCCAGGTAGCCAAAGCATAACAGTCCTGCTAGAACTACTCTGGTTAAGTTCCTTGCATTAAGCCTTAATCTCAAAGACTTAATTAAATGCAATTTATCAATGAAATGAATATTTAATTCACTGTAGATGAGTTTAAGACACTATTGAAGTTGAAAGACACTATTCAGAATAAAAAAAAAATTCTTAAATGTAGTGATAATCCAGAAGACAAATCACTAGGAGGAATAAGGATTGAGTATGCTCTGTAGAGCACTCCAAGGAGTCCTCCACTAGTGATGCTTTCATCACACCTAGAGTCAGGAAATAGCAGAGCCTTCCTCTGCCTGGAAGATCCCAGCAGGTATACTTGACTATTTACAAAAGCCTCACAAGGAACATGGTACTGCCTCAGTTACATGTTAGAACAAGCTGCACATACCTAACACTACAGAAAAGACAATATCGCATACCTTATTTTTATCTGCTAAAACACATTCAACAGCTAGCTATTCACCTATCAGATAGCTTTTTTCCAGCATCTTGACAAACTGATTAAATCTTACTTTTTTTTTTTCCTCCAGATAGGATGGAGGCTAACAGAGCTAAATTATCTCCAGTTCATGCTATGTTATGACATTAAATACAGCTGAAAATACTCCTTTTATTTTAAAAGTGACAGGCAGATCAGATACCTAGCAAAGAAAACATGCAATGCCAGGCATATACATCTAATGACCTCATATACTAGTGTTGCAGAAAATGAGTCATTGCTGTGGTGAAGAGAGGAAACACTTGAAAGAGTCAGCGACTGCAGACCACATGAAGTTTTCTCACAAATCAAGAGCAAAGAGATTGAGAAGAGAACATGAACCACAGCAGCAGGCATAAGTTATCACATTTACGGGGTACAAGTGGGCCTTGGGGAATGCAGCTTGGTAAAGAGGCAATGTTGGGGAAAAACAGGGAACAAATCTGCCCTCTTCTAATCATCTGGAGCCCATAGGAGTAATAACTATAGCACACACAATTCCTCTGCACTTCTGACAGTTGTTACACACACTGTAGTAGCTCTTACAAAATCAATTTAAGGTTATGAATTTGCCTTGCTGCCTGATCCTTCAACACCCAATACAATCACGCCTTAATTCTAGCAGGGTAACATTAACATAGTACCATTAACATAGTACCCAGCACACTCATATTAAAGGACTTCCCAGCTTTGAGACTTGAGAGGAGATGCTCTAAATAGCTAGCTACTGCCCGATTCAAGCTCTTGTAAAATTATGCTATTCATTCTCTTATTACAAAATCCAGTTTTAAAATCCAAGTCTAGAGACACTATCCACTAGAAGGGCAAAGTTAATGTCATTAAAAAAAATAAACCAAGGTATTTATGGACAAATTAAAAATATTTTTTTTCCAAAACAAATTCTTGCCTGTGTAAATAATTGTACAGGAGAATAGATTGCAAGATAAGAAACAAGGGACAGAAGTTGGGCAATCAGTTGACAGAGGGCCCCGACCTAGCAGCCCATACTCAAAAAACTGCCCAAGCAACACACTGCCCAGACAAAACAGCTCCAGAAGGTTGGGCAATGAAGTCCAAGCACCACTGCCCTGATTTAAGAGCCAGGGACCTTCACACGACCCTCTGACCTGTACTGCTTTTAATCTGAAACTCAGGAGCTACTCACTTTTGTTTTTCAATTCAGGTTCACAAGACATGCCCACTATGGAATACTTAGACTAAACGATTATAGAATTGCCATCAGTTCCATATAAAGTTAGCAGCTTAGAATGGTGCACTATTTCTGAAACTAAGTAGCAACTGGGATGATAGCAACAAGCAGTGTACTAGACAATACAGAAAGTTTGGGGATATTAAGGATTGTTAGTAAATAAAGATTTGGACTACACTGCTTCAGCAGGCAAATTTTTAT
The DNA here is from genome assembly GCA_032275445.1 of Crypturellus soui. Taxonomy (NCBI): domain Eukaryota; kingdom Metazoa; phylum Chordata; class Aves; order Tinamiformes; family Tinamidae; genus Crypturellus; species Crypturellus soui. The sequence continues at coordinate 3,170,816 of JAUBNY010000002.1, forward strand.
CCTCAATATATAAACTCAGTCTTCTGGATCTAATATATATATATAGTCTTTATGAGCTATTGAAGCCACAGACAGTGATTGATAAACATACCCTATGAATTCCTAAGGTCTCTACTCTTTTTAAGTTTCTTGCTTCCCATTATGCTCAATCTGAATTGCTCAAAGCACTGTATCCATCAGAGACAGAAAAGATCCTTGCGACAGAACTGCTAATTTTGGGGAATATAGAGCTTTTGGTGAGAAATTGCTTCTGAGGAATTCCCAACTCTCCCATGTAGTCAAACAATCATGCATGGATACGCATGCAAACACACCCATGCACACACAGCCTGCTTCCTCAGCCCCCTGTTTTGGTATAGAAGAGCTTGACTTGAAGCAAGGAGCCCCATAAGGCTCCCAATCCAAGTATTAGAGCTCCTCAAGTGAGAGGAACTCTCATTACGGGGAAGATTAAAAAAAGAACCCATGTCTAGCCTGCAGTCACTTGGTAAGAAAAGCAAGACTGCAGTTGTGAAGTCAGGAAGATTATCATGCTCTTCTAGGACAAAGCCCAAAGGTCTGCTGGTGGCAATGACAAATACAGCATTTCTGCTCAAAGGAACACCACTGTATTTCTTTTCCTGCTGCCTTTCCTCCTCCCCACTTGTGGCACACTGAGTCTGCCTGGAAAGCAAGCTGCTAGCGCATGTAGTAGCATCTCCATTGACTTCAGAAAGATTTCATTTACTTGTATATACACACAAAGGCCAAGAAAAATAAAAACAAACCAAAGCAATGCAAAGTTATATAACACAGAGACACACATATAGGAGGTTCCATGATATCCTTAACCTTACAGATCCAGACAAAATAAGGACAGAGCATGCAGCCAACTCCTGAAAACACCCAAAGGTGGTGGCTTCTCTAGGCAATCTGCTCTAGTGCTGCATTACCTTCCTGGTGGAATTTTTTTCCCCTAATGCCCATCCTGAACTTTTCAGGGCTCTTGTCTTGCCACTCTCAACCAAGAAGAGTTTGGCCCCATCACCTTTGTAACTGCCCTCAAAGCAGTTGGAGGCTGCTATTAGATCTCCCCTTAAGTTAATCTTCATCATTAGACTAAACCCCACTCTCTCAGTCTCTCTCTGTAGGCCACATGGACCATCTTGGCAGTCATCCACTTAACATCTGCATTTTCTCAACATTTAAACAAGACGACCCCAAATGAATATCCCAAGCGCAGGCTCAGTGCTCTCTGCAGAAGGGTGACTTTCCTTGGTTTGCTTGCCATATTCTTAAGAATCTCACTTTGTTTGCTGCACTAACAAAGTCAGCACACTACTGGTCATAATCATATCTTGGCAACACCTACAATCTCTGGGTCTCTGTGAGCAAAGCTGTTATTTAGTTGGCGAGTCCCTGGCCTGTACTGATTCATGGCATTGTTTCACCTCAGGTGTGAAACTTGGCCCTTTGTGTTCAGCCTCATGAAGTCTCTGATGGCCCACATCTTAGGTTTCAAGATCGCTTTGAATGCAAGCTTTGCCATACATCTTGCGAACCACTGCCACTAACTTAGTGTCATTTGCAAATATTTGTTTTAATCCAAATCACTGACAAATCAGCTGCCAGCTGGATGCCAAACCACTGATTGCCATCCTTTGAGCCAAGTGGTCCAGTTGATTTTTAATCAAATATACAGTTTGCTAATCCAGCTTGTATTTCCTCATCTTTTAAAGGCTGTGGCAGACAGCAACCAAAGCCTTTGTAGAGTCAAGATGCAGTATATCCACTGCGCTCCTCTCATTTATGCCACCAGCCAGTTTGTCATAGAAGGGAATGGGATTGGTTAAACAAATTCTTGTTACCATTAGTGCAGACTATTAGAGATTATTTTCCTGATCAGCTGCATTAGGAAATTGATGATAAGGGGAGACAGGCCATGATCCTCCCAGGGACTAAAATATGGTTGACAAGCCTAAAACTTCCAGAGTCTTCCTTCCTCACAGTCATGAATATGGGTACAATATTAGCCATTTTTCCCCCCAGGATTTCCATCTCCTTCCCAAATGTATCAGCACATAGCAGAGTTCTGCCTACAAAGACCAAGACAAGAAAGGCTTCAAGTACCCCAAACTTTCCCATACCATCTATTATAGGTTGTCTCCTCCCATCACTAGGTCCACATTCCCCTTGAATTTCCTTTAGCTAATAGCACATCCATAAAAGCCCTTCTTGGCATCCTCCTTGTCCCTCACTAGCCTGGAGTCTGGCTGGACAATTGATAGGTTTTGAATACTTTAAAAGTACTGCTGTAGTGAGGAGCATAAAAACCACAGTCAAAGTTCTGAAATTCAAAACACACAGGAAGCTACAACACAGTAGCTCAGCAGACAAGGAAGCACTCTTTCAACTCCTGATCCTTTTTATAGGAGTACATATTTTATAGGAGCCTTATTAAAACAGAAACAAATAGAAATAATGAAAATAGAATTATAAAATAAATAATAGAAAATAATAGAACAATATTTAATGCACGCTCAAAGATGTATACCATAGACGGCACATACTGTATATTGCGAAAGGCAGACTGTAACTAGTATCAAACAACACTGAAAAACACAAAGATGATACAAAGACATCATCAAGCATCTACTCTACTGGGTCTGTAATTCTGCCTGGAAGGGGCCAAGGTGGGAACCTACTGACTGTACTGCAGATCGGCTATCCACACGCCATTATAGCTCAGCAACAAGAGCCTCAGAAGTCCCTGGTCCTCCTCAGAGACCGAGATTGCTCCAGGAGCTCTGCAACTGCACTGCCTCCCTGACAATCAGAAGGAAGAATCCTTAAGTACCTGAACTGCCTAGAAACCAGGGACTAGTCAATCGCCAGTGTTCACATCAATCCATCTTTCCAACACATCTTTTAAGAGCTCCTTATTAATAAAAAGGAAAAAATACACATTCCTTGTTCTGTATCAACCTAAGATAGCAGAAGAGCAAAGCTGTTTTCATAACCAATTCTTACATGAGAAAAGTTACAAATGAAGTAGAATATAAACAAAGCAAGAACTAAAGTTAATTCTCAAATTAACAGAGTACTACTTCGAAGTAAAAAATACCAAAAGGTAAAACAGTATATTATAAAGCCCATTCCAAGAAGACAATTTAAATAGACCCCTCAATCCTTTGTTCCCTTAGAACAAAGTTCCTGCACAAATGATGTTATTTATTAATCTTCATTTACCTTAGAAAGGGTTCTCTGAGTGGGTAATGTTATAGAAATACCTAGGATGAAAAATAGCAACATACTGATGGAAGATTTCTTTTAGCCTACTTTTTAAATACAAAGCCAAAACCAAGTGCTACTTTCTCCAGTATTCTGATAGAGACCAAAAACACCTGAAGGGGAAGACTGTCCTCTTTCCATACTTAGAATGGGTTATTGCTGCAAATTCTCAGTATCAGGTTTCACTGAAATATTCTTCTCTTCACAGGAACAAAAATACATAATAAATATGTGAAGTCCTTTTCCCCTCAGAAAAAAATAAGCATTTTGCTTATTTTCAGCCTGGACTGGGCATACTATCTTCAAGCTTTTGACAGGGATTGAGGTTTCTCACATAGAACCCAAACAATCTGTGCCCTCCCCCTGCCTTCTCCCCCCCAAAAAAAAATCAAAATGCTATATAACCTGCTGAAAGGCCTTTTAAAAGAATTTCCTGGTCTGATTCTTTCTAAGAGTTTAATTAGTTGCTTAGATTACAGAATGAGTAGACTTAAAAACATTTATACATGATACTATACAGGCTGAAACTGAGATTTTTTCTTTAAAAGTATGTTACAAATCAGTAGTGCTATTAAAATACCAACAAAATGAGGTTTAACAAACATACTATATGTAATATAGTATCAGGTATCAAATGCAAAAACACTAAAATGAAGGTAAATCCATGAAGCCAGCAGGATGAAATACAGTAGGAGACAAAGAGATCATTACATTGAATTCAAAATTGTAAAAAGGTAGCACTATAGTGGTTCAAAAGGAACCAGTCCCATTTCTAGGCAGAGTGTTATCGTGGACACTTAGCTAAGCCTAGAACAGAGTTTTGGTGTGAACAACACACATCACAGTTGCAGTCCTATACTCAACATGGGGCTCCCTATTTTCAGCTGCTGAGAACTGAAAACACCCCGAACAGGAGCAAGAGCAGTTTTCGGCAAATATGGCTTACAAGGAATAGAGAATTTAAATGTTTGGCTTCAAAATCTCTTGCCTTTGAGGATTAGAGAGAGGGGAGAGGAAAAAAAATGGCTAATAGTCTACAAAAGAGTCATAGTCAAGACTACACTATTTTGGACTTCTATAGTTTGAAGTCCCTATCTTCAGAGGTCTTATCTACTCGATTGCTTTTCAATGAATGCTCATGTTAGCAACAGGTGGGACTTTGTATTAGTGAGTCAAAGGCAAAGCCAGTCTATGATTCCTGGCAAAAATGAAAGATTAAATGATTTTGTGATTTAGTCTCATTACCACTGCTGTAAGACCTTGGAAAAGAGGGAATGTATTCGTGCTGTGCTTAGTGCAAGTGCTAGGAGGTACAGTGGCACAAAACACCACAGCCTCATCTATACGTATGTTAGAACGAACAATGCCATGTTTTAAGAAGAGATCAAAATACTCTTTTCTTCTTGCTTACTCCTTTTTATAATTTCTATTTCATGATTTTTGTTCCTTGTGATCTTTTGTTAATAGCTCAAAATTAAATACTATTTTTTTCTTTTGTAAGTTATATTCTTCTTTCCAAGATTATATTGAGCAGTTTCCTACATGGTTTATTTAATACTCTATCCTTTCTGTATTTTCTTCTGCATTTTGTACCTTCTACCCAATCCTCATTCTCTTTTCTATGCAACTTGAGCAACTATCAATAGCGGTCTTCAGACCTGTAACTGCTTACAGGACATCACATTTACAATGTCTCACTCCAGCTTACACTTTAAGATCTTGTCCAGCCTGTTCTCCAAGGTACACACCTTCAAGCTAAATGAAATATATTCAAATGAAGTATGAAATTGCTACTTAATAAACAACACTGCACTTGTGCAGTGTCTCAAATGTGACTCATCTCTATTACAGAGTTAAAATGTATGCATGCCAAGAACCAATATAACAAAACAAATGTTATTAAGATTAAATACACACACAAACACAGAGAAGTTGGGATTTGCCAGGGAGACCAAAGAAGCGTAGGCACAATAGAAATTCAATAGGATTAGGGCACACATTGCCACCCCGCAGCAACATGTTCTTCAGGCTTAAATGAAGAAATACCACAAGGCAACATACAACACATCCTACAGAAATAGCTTACGGCTGGGAGAGAGACTTCCGATTTTAAAGACAGTTTTCAGTTCCTTATTATCCCAACCTGCAAAACAGCTGTCTGGCACACTCAGAGATGCAAAGACTGCACAGCAGAGGCAGGGGATGACACAGCTTTCATTAAGCCAATGCAAAGTCCACAAACTCAGTAGGAATTAAATGCTGTACTTGCTCCCAGTATTATCACTAGCAATAATGACCTTTATTCTGGGTCACTGCTTGTGTCTATCTGCTCTCAAACACGGAAGCAAGTTCTCGGTTTCCACTCTGCTGTTTCAACATGCAAAACTCAAATGGAGAAATTCAGGTTCATAACGATTCTTTCTACATTAGTTATGCGCTGGGCACTATTCTGTCACAAACAAGCTATGACTGGTAGGAGCCTGCTTTATTCCAGAGCATTTAATAGCACTGAGTTTGTTTTTCCTCCAACACACAAGAAAAGCTTCTTGAAAATCCATATCAGAGAACCTGGGAATGCGAGTCCAGCTGCCACCTGAAGCACTGCTGCTTTACTGGAAGCAACAGGAGCTGATTCTATACACTCAAAGTTATCTACATTTACTGAAACTTCTGACTTTCCACTCACCTGGGATTTTAGCGCCTCCATTGGTAACAAAGTATTCCACACCCTTCCCCTTCACCTGGGGGAAGATATTTGCTTCTGCTAGGTGTGTAACCTTTCTTATGGCTTCACTTATCTCAGCAGTATTCTCTTGTACACAGAAGCAAACAAAAAAGTGATCTAGCAGCCTTTTTGTTCCCCAATGAAAAATGCTTTCAGCAGAATATTCATTGTGTTCAAAAAGTTAAACTGACAAGTAATTTTTTTATGTGGAAAGTAAACAATTTCTTTTAAAAGACCACCTTTATTCTAAGAGCTCGGATTCACAAAAATAAGCTTTCTTCAAAATACATTTGAGTACTTATAAACAAGCCTTACTGGCATAAACATAGCTTCGGAGGAGAAGAGAAACATCAGAAATTAAAATAAGTGTCAGCGATAAGAATGGTCGCATGAACGTCTTTAAATAGTACACATGTGTACAGGTAACATTCCCACATTCAGGTTTAAATTAATATTCAGATCATCTAAAGGCTGGTAAAAAAAACTAAAGCACCCATTAATTCAGCTTTTGGTGGAGGCGGACACAACCTCTCCTTTATTTAAGCAACTATGTCAATAAATAAATAAATAAATAAATAAACAAACAAACACCACAGATCTTTTGGAAGGAATGTTAATTTTTAGATCCTTTAAATCATCTGCCGACTAACAAGTTATACATACCTATAATACATAAATGGATTGAGGAATGTACTTTAAAAAGAAAGATCTTTTTTGGAAGGTTGCAGCAAAATATTATTTATATGGTGACAAACTTAAAATATGATAGTGTTTGTACTCCTTTACAGCAGATCATAACACAATCTCACAGGAACACACTGGAGATTTGTCAGAACATAACAGACACAGAACATCACCAGAAATCTTTGAGCTATCTTAAGGTACAGCTAAAGCTTTCCTAAAAGTACATATGTAGGTAACACAAGACCCAAAAGACTTACATTTTTTGCCAAAGGTCATTTGTGATGATCATAGATTATAAACATATCTGCCAGTGACACAAGAATTGGCAGAAAATAATGACACATTGTATATCAGAAAAAAAAAAAAAATCCTGCCACCATCCATCTCTAGTAAGTGGGTCTCAAGGGACATGATGCTTCTGGAGATTCAACTTATGCCAGACCAGCATCTCTCACTTCAGTCTACAACAGGACTGGTCCATTGCAACGGCTTACCTGTGTCCTGCAATTGACCTCTAGGGCTTCTCAATTACCCTAGATATGTATATATTATATACGAAGGCAGTTTAGTCTCTCCTTGTGAATGTCTCATTTCAGCATCAACTGATCCTAAAGAAACTCCGCATCTACTGTGTCATAGCTATCCTTTTGGCACTTTAGTACAACCAGCAGAATTGGATTCCAAAATCTGAGCAACTGCTGCATTATTTTGAGAAGACATCCAGCAGGAAGGAGCTGCCCTACCAACATTTGATCCACAAACATTTTAACATAGTCAGAAGCTGTCGGGACTTGCTTTTAGACTTGAAAGAAGCACATATTAGCTAGCAGTCCCCTTGGCTATCTAAGAAGAAATCCCTTGTCCACTCATGTTTTTCCACACTCACAAAACCAATGGAGCTAAAGATCTCCCAGGTCTAAAACTGGCTTGGGGAAGAATAGAACAAGTGGAGCAGAACTGATGCTCTGGTCTTAGTGAAACAAAACTAAGAGAGCTCAGCACTCAGAGAGAGAGGGAAAGGGAGGCAGGCAGGATCACAGCATCACTTCAGCTCAACTGAACAAAGCAGGCAGTACAGGTCAATAGTTACAGCAGACTTCCTAACTCTTCACACTAGGCTTATTTCAGAAAATACGTTTCAAAAATAAGTATCCAAAAGCTATGCATTAACGGGGCTCAAATAAATGGCTTACTATTCAGGCAGTAACCTTTGCAAGACAAAAAAAAGTGTTCAAGAAACAAGAATGGGATAAAACATCCCTTTTATATTTTTTTTTAAAGTAGCAAAGCATAACAAATGAGCTCAGGAAAGCATCTTCTTTAATCAGTAATGTGATCTTGTAGAAGGTTTCCGTCACATGGTAGGCCAGTCAGTCCATCTATCGTGAACAAGTTTCCAAGAAGAAAGATACTGAGCCTTAGGGAAAGAGCAGTATATGCATCTAATCACCTAAATGCTGTAGACCAGTGTTTAGACTTACATTGACACACACTTCTTCCACAACCCCCCTCCCCAACATCCATGCTGAAACAGAAGGGGCCAAAATGAAGACAAGCAACAAAGGCAGCTGAGCATCTGCTTCAGAGCACGAAGTAGAGTGTTTCCTGTAGTAAACAGATTCACACACAGAGTCTCAACCACAGAAGAGAAAATTATCCTGACTGACAACCCCGAAGTCTGTGTTTGTTCTGGGCAGGTGAAAGGCCGTTACGATCTTGTTATTTGTGCAGCTGGCTGGCTCCTGATGAGGGTGGAGCACTAGAACGAGCAGGTCTCAACCTGCCAGCATCACACTCGGAAATACTGATCTTGCTCTGCTTCTGCCCAGAAATCTTATTTATTCTTTCCCAACTTTCACATACAGTGCTGTCAAGTCAAGCTTCTTCCTGAAGACCGAGAACTAGAACAAAACAGAACCTGAGAAATGCTCCATACATGATGTTACTACACAAATTAAAATAAAATCTCAGTAGGCTTAAAATGTTCATCACTTTTGGTGATGAGGAGTCTATACCTGTGAAGAGACTTGGTGAAGAACAATTACAATTCACTGCCATCAGAAGTCTGACACTTGTTCCAACAGCCCCCATTTAAACAGCAATCCTAAAAGCACTCACATTTAGCGCCCAAACTGCTATGCCGCTAGATCAACTGCTTAGGACCCTTAACGCAGGGAAAGCACTATAGTGTTTCCTCAACTGTCATCTCCTCCTCCCAGATCCAGCCCCTCTTCACACACTCCTCAGGGAAATGTGACAGACACGCAACAGTTAAATAACCTTCCGGAGTCACAAAATGTAACTTAAGCATAAGGGCAGTGTTTATTCATACAGAAAACTTATTTCAAGTAACCACTTAGAATATAGCTAGATCAGTTCTTTCCTTTGCTTTCCAAAGCGGCTCCACTCTCCAGTCAAATGACAAATCACTCCTCCATTCATAAATACACGTGGCTTTCCAAAGCTGGCATTTTTAGCCTTAAATGCTCCTTTTAAATGGCTATATTTTAATTACTAAACAACAATATATATGCATATTAAATCCTCAGGAAGACCGAAGCAAAGTAGACAAATATTCAACTTTAGTACCTCAATATAGCAAATAGTAGGATGCTTTAGCTGTGAAGTAAAAGTCTTATTGCTCACACGTTTCATCTCCGATGCATTTTCCTAGCAAATATTTCTAACTACATGAACTAAAAAGCATGTAATCCCTTAAACATCAGGAATAAGCCAACTGCGTTGACCTGAATCTGTTCCCACTGACTGCCTTTATCCAAAAATTGGCACTTAGAATCATAGAATCATAGAATGCCTAAGGTTGGAAGGGACCTCTAGAGGTCATCTAGTCCAACCCCCCTGCAC